>CAUYLG010070002.1:0-28876 GCA_963573385.1 Cacajao melanocephalus
ATGCACACGAATGTTCATTGCGACACTGTTTATAATAACAAAGACCTGGAACCAACCCAAATGCCCATCGATGATAGACTGGACAGGGAAAATGTGGCACATATACACCATGGAATACTATGCAGTCATAAAAAACGATGAGTTCATGTCCTTTATAGGGACATGGATGAACCTGGAAACCATCATTCTCAGCAAACTGACACAAGAACAGAAAATCAAACACCGCATGTTCTCACTCATAGGTGGGTGTTGAACAATAAGAACACAAGGACACAGGGAGGGGAGCATCACACACTGGGGTTTGCCAGGGGGAAATAGGGGAGGGACAGCGGGGGGTGGGGAGTTAGGAGAGATACACATGGGGAGAAATGCCAGATATAGGTGATGGGGAAGAAGGCAGCAAATCACACTGCCGTGTGTGTTCCTATGCAACAATCTTGCATGTTCTTCACATGCACCCCAAAACCTAAAATGCAATTAAAAAAACTTACCCTAATATTTGAGATATTGTAGCAATATTTAATTTCTTAGTTCGACTTTTAAGTTAACATTTCTTAGGACACTAAGATGAGATGCTTGTTACATATATGTACCATTAACACTGCTATGGTATGAATATTTGTGTTCCCCCAAAGTTCATATGTTGAAATCCTAAAACCCAAGATAATAGTATTAAGAGGCGGAACATTTCAGGAGGTAACCATGTCACGACAGCAAAGCCCTCACGAATGGCATTTGTGCCTTTATTATAAAGGCCCCTGAAAGATGACTTGCCTCTTCCACCATTTTAGAACACAGCTAGAAGGCACCATTTATGAATCAAAGAGAGGGCCCTCACCAGACACATCCCAATCTCCAGACCTCTGAGAAATAAATTGTTTATAAGCCACCCAGTCAATGGTATCTTATTAGAGCTGCTCAAATAGACTAAGACAAACACAGTCTTTGATATGACTTCATCAAACAGTACCCACATTACTCTATTTCTGGATCCCTGCTCACTTGATAGCATTCATCACTACTAGGTGCAGTATAAGTTAGTTATTTTTCTTTCCCTTTTAAAAATATTCACTCATAAGAACATAGAATTTGTCTGTTTTGTTCATAGTTGTATTCCCAGCACCTAGAATAAATGCCATTCAAGGTCATGACAAAAAGTGGGAGGGTGGCTAGAGGTTGGCTTACACTAGAGCAGAAATAAGACAAAGAAAATAAATAAAACTCTGTGTGGATAGAAAACTACAGCTAGGAGATCACAAGAATTTAACAGAAAGCCCTAGGAGCCAAAAACAAAGATGCAATTGCAAACCAGAGCAATAAGCTTGGGAGCTTACCTGTAGTTACCTTGGGAAATAACCAGTGGGCTTAGATTTAACAGCCTTTGGCTAGATGAGATTCAGATCTCTGGATAAAGCTGGTACCCTCAAAGGATTATATACTTGGCCATCACTGTCATACCAGAAGATAAAAGGAAACTTGCACTTCTCAGCCTTGGCTCCGGGAAGAATTAAAAAGTCTCCCTGAGAATTCTTAACTATGACCTACCCTCCTATCTTTGGGGATTTAAATTTATACTACCCACATGGTCTAGGAATCCCAAACCACAAAAGTATGTACTAGTTCTGGGTGTGATACTTATCAACGTATTTTCTCACAGCTCCCAATGCACCCTTCTTTGTCTTGATTTATAATATTGGTGCTGGACCCTACAAACATTTCTCCTTTGATTTCTGGCTCAATGTTAAGTTTCATCAAAAGGAGGGACAAGGCTGATTGGCCCATTGAGAAAAGGTAAATGATTCCAAACAAACTGGTTTTACTTACTAAATATAATAAAACATAAAATATTTCTGTCTAAAAACCTAACAGAAAGTTAATACATAGAATTGTCATCCAATATGAACATTTCCAATGGTATGGCTGGCTTTAAGTTAAGCTTAATTTTTCGTATACTGAAACATTCCCCCTCTAACATTTGAACAGATTTTTCTTCTGCTTCTTCTCTAACACAATAGGTGTTATCTTTGAAGATTTATAGCCTCACATCTAAATGGATAGCTTTTAAGCAGACTTTTAGGCCAGTAGGCCCCAGGTCCATTTATCGTAATATTGGTTGCCTATATATCCCATTTCACATTCCAAGTATCTTCCCATTTTATGGAATGATAAAGGGTTATATGCATTTTGGACATAGTAAGAATGAAAATCATTGAGAAAAACCTGGGTTGCCATTTATATATTTAACGATTATCAGTTAAGCTTTAACTTTCTCTATATTAACTTTAATTAGCTTTATATTAGGACTGCAAAGTACAAAACATACCCCATCTCATATTCTAGCAGGTACCACCTTGCAATTGTTAATTTTATGTGTCAATTTAAGGTGCCCAGATATTTGTTCAAATATTATTTGGTGAAGGTGTTTAAACTAGTAGACTGAGTAAAGTAGGCTGTAAGCCTCATCCAATTAGTTGAAGGTCTGGAGAGAACAAAAAAGTTAATTTTCTCTTGAATAAGAGATAATTCTTCCTGCCTGACTGCCTTTAAAATAGGATATCAGTTCTTTCCTGCCTTTGGACTTGAACTGAAACATTGGCTCTTCCTGGGTCTCAGGCCTCCTGATCTTCAGACTGGAACCACACCACTGATTCTCCTGGATTTCCAGCTTGCAGATCTTGCACCTTCCAGGTCTTGGAACTTGTCAGCCTCCATAATCACACAAGTCAATTCCTTACAATAAATGCCTTTATATACATATGTACATATCCTACTGACTCTGTTTCTCTGCAGAACCCTTATACACACTGCAAATGACCTCTTAACTCCTACTAAAGCATCCCTCCTAAATAGCTACAAATGTTCCAGACCTTTCCCTTTCTCCTTCCATTTCAAAAGGTTAAAGTATTGTGTTTATTATCTTATCTTCTCATTCCCTCTGTCCCCCCATGCTACTACCTTCTAGAAACACATTTCTACCCCATCTCTGTAATTATGTCGTAAGAACATGAACTTGGAAATCCTGCCTACCCTCTGGATTACAGTTGTTTGGCTGGATAGCTTCCAAGCTGAGCCAATCAGAAGCCATAAATATAAATTAGATTTTTTAAAATTTTTATTTAGAAACTGAAAGGGAGTTGATTGAAGTCCCTGTCTGCCAACAACCATGTGTGGGAATTAGGCCTAAAAGAATGAAACAGGCACACTGAAACAGAGGTGAAAGTTGAAAGAAAAAAAAATAGCATCCTACTGATACATAATTCCCTCATTCATACCTGAAGCTGAGCCTCACCCTGTCTTTCCCTGACCCCATTACAGTAGTCAATAAATTATCTTTTGGCCTAGACTGGTTTGAATTAGGTTTCAGTCAGTCACAATTAGAGAAGACACAGTAAATTCCTACTGCATGTAAATCATTATAGAAATTTGTGTAATTATATTAAAAATAACTAAACTTAGAGTCATTCAAATGTTTTCTAAAATCTGTTTGCTATAAATTGATATTGTTCAAAAATATATATATATGTTCAATACTTGTCCTAAAAACATTAACACTGAGGCTACTTAAAATGCAAAGATTACCTAGGAAGAATGTCTCTCTGCTTGTTTTTACAAGGGACTTATCAAATTAGAAAGCAAAATTAGAAATCATAATGAGTTCCATGTTCTCTGGTGAACACTATGAGGTATCATTAAAAACGTTATATAAAAGCAGGAGCAGCAGCTCACACTTGTACTACCAGCACTGTGGGAGGCTAAGGAAGAAGGATCACTTGGGTCCATGAGTTCGAGGCTGCAGTGACTTACGACGGCACCAATGTACTCTAGCCTGGGCAACAGAGTGAGACCCCATCTCTTTAAAAGAAATAAGGAAGAAACAGGACTATACTGTTTTAAGTTTGTACTATTTTTTATTAATTTTAATTTTTAAAAATATTTTAACTGCTATATAAAAATAATACTATAACCAAAAATACTATAATCACTTAATCTTTAAGGAAAACCCTACACATTTACTAAATGAGGTTATCAATATCAAACATCTTCTTGGCACTTTTAAGTTTTAAATTAAGTGTTTTCTTAGCTGGTTGAAGGCTGAAATTCATTACCTTCTTATATATCATACATAGAAAGCACTTAATTATGAAGTAGTTATTCATACACATGAAAGATAAACTGATCCTGAATTTCCTCCTCAATAATATCAACGTTGCCCTAAGAAACAGAAAAAAAATGGTGGCTTAGATAATGAAAATTCAGAGATAAACACAATTTTTAGTACTCAAATTCAATTGAATTAAAGACTTTAACCATCTACTATTTTATAATGTTGCTGACAAATATTAATAGTTTTAATGGTTTTTTTCTCTAATTTAATTGCCCTTATAGATTTTCCTGAATGATGCGCTAAGTAGCATAATTGTGAATAAGGAGAAAGAGAGAATATAAAAAGCTAATACACATATACACTTCAAAAACAAACTTGATAAGAACTTAGTCACAAAGGATATAAACCCTCTCAGGATCATAACTCCAGGTGATTTTCCTTTCACTCTTCCTAATTTTACCAACTACAAAAGGGAATCAGATAATCCTAGAATAGGTTACAGAGGAAAAGCAGGCTTGGAAGTGGTCAACAGACTCTATATAAGGCCATTAAAACAACTAGCGAGTGAGAAGTAAACTAGTTAGGGTAAGTATTAATAAAAATTTCAGGCCCCAGAATCATGCTCACAGATTGGAATGGTTAGGTTTTCTGTTGCTTTAATTTTATAGAATTGTAGGAAATATTATAAGCTTCATTTGTCCAACAGCATCACTGGAACAGGTAATGAATACAAAATTTCAGGTTCAGCTCAAAGAACTAATTTTCACAAATTCTTATATAAGTGGAAAATCTCTTATCCTATTGCAGTGTTCCCAATCCCATTCCCATTAAGACTCTTCACATAATAACCACTCTGTTAAGAGAATGACAGAGGGATTACCTAAACAGAAAGGGTATACATGCTGATATTAATATCCCATTCACAAATATTCATCCGTGCAGTTCTAATCCAGGAAACATGTCTTTATAATTATGAAACTTTGGTATTTTGTGCTATATGGCGTTCATCCTAAACAATGAAATGTTCTAAAAAGTTTTGAGTCTATTTTAAGGAGAACACTTTAATTAATATGTCTATAAAAATAAAATTAGAGTTAATAGGAGCAACATCAATGAAAGGTTTGTGGAAAAGAATTCTTTATTTTTTATTTTTATGGTTGGTCAGTGTATATATTTATGGGGTACATATTTTGATACAGACATACAGTGTGTAATAATCACATCAAGGTAAACAAGGTATCCATTACTTCAAGCATTTATTATTTGTGTTACAAACATTCCAATTACACTCTAGTTGTTTTAAAATATATAGTAAATTAATGTTGACTGTAGTCACCCTGTTGTGCTATCAAATACCAGATCTTATTCATTCCATCTAGTTGTATTTTTGTACTCATTAACCATCCCCACTGCCCCACTACCCTTCCCAGCTTCTGGTAGCCATCATCCTACTCTCTTATGTTCATGAGTTCAATTGTTTTAATTTTTAGCTTCAACAAATGAGTGAGAACATGGAGAGTCTCTCTTTCTGTGCCTGGTTTATTTCACTTAACATAATGTCCTCCAATTCCATCCATGTTGTTGCAAATGACAGGATCTCATTATTTATGATTGAATAATACTACATTGTGTATTTGTAACACATTTTCTTCATCCATTTGTCTGTTGATGGACACTTAGCTTGATTCCAAATTTTGGCTATTGGGAATAGGGCTGCAATAAACATGGGAGTACAATTATGTCTTCGATATACTGATTTCTTTTCTTTGGGGCATATACTTAGCAGTGGGATTGCTGGATCATATGGTATTTCCATGTATTTCTAGTTTTTTGAGGAACCTCCATACTGTTCTCCATAGCGGCTATACTAAATTACATTCCCACCAACACCATACAAGTGCTCCCTTTTCTCCACATCCTCTCCAGCATTCATTTATTGCCTGTCCTTTGATGGTATGCCATTGTAAGTGGGGTGAAATACTATCTCCTTGTAGTTTTGATTAGCATTTCTCTGATCATCAATGACGTTGAACATCTTTTCATATGCCTGTTTGCCATTTGTATGTCTTCTTTTGATAAATGTCTATTCAAATATTTTGCCAATATTTTAATTCAATTATTAAATTTTTTCCTATACAGTTGTTTGAGCTCCTTATGTATTCTGGTTATTAATCCCTTGTCAGATGGATAGTTTGCAAATATTTTCTACCAATCTGTGGGGTGTCTCTTCACTTTACTGATTATTTCCTTTGCTGTGCAGAAGCTTTTTAACTTGACGTGATCCCATTTGTCCATTTTTGCTTTGGTTGCCTGTGCTTGTGAGGTATTACTCAAATTTTTGCCCAGACCAATGTCCTGAAGAGTTTCTACAAAATTTTCTTGTAGTAATTTGATAGTCTGGGGTCTTAGATTTAAGTCTGTAATCCATTTTGATTTGATTTTTGTATACAGCAAGAGATAGGGGTCTAGTTTCATTCTTGTGCATATGGATATCCAGTTTTCCTGGCAGCATTTGAAGAGATTGTCTTTTCCCAACTGTATGTTCTGGTACCTTTGTCAAAAATGCGTTCACTGTAGGTGTGTGAATTTGTTTCTGGGTTCTCTATTCTGTTCCATTGGTCTGTGTCTGTTTTTATGCCAGTACTATGCTGTGTTGGTTACTATAGCTCTGTAGTATAATTTGAAGTCAGGTAATATGGTTCCTCCAGTTTTGTTCATTTTGCTTGACATGGCTTTGTCTATTTTGGGTCTTTTGTGGTTCCATATAAATTTTAGGATATTTTTTTCTGTTTCTGTGAAGAATATCAGATATTTTGATAGGAATTATGTTGTATCTGTAGACTGCTTTGGGGAGTATGGACATTTCGATAATACTGATTCTTCCAATCCATGAACATGGAATATTTTTCCATTTTTCCATATAGTGTTCCATTTTTCTTGTATCAGTGTTTTATAGTTTTCACTGTAGAGATCTTTCACATCTTCAGTTAAGTTTATTCCTAGGTATTTTATTTTTTTAAATGAGGTTACTTTCTTGATTTCTTTTTAAGATAGTTCACACTGGCAACATAGAAATGCTACTGATTTTTTATAGTGCAACTTTGCTGAATGTGTTCATCAGTTCTAATAGTTTTTTGGTGGGGTCTTCAGGTGTTTCTAAATATAAGACTATATCACCTGCAAACAAGGATAATTTAACTTCTTCCTTTCCAATTTGGGTGTTCTTTCTTTCTCTTGTCTGATTGCTTAGCTGGGATGTAGCTGGGACTTCCAGTACTATATTGAATAAAAGTAGTGAAAGCAAGCATCCTTGTCTTGTTCTAGATCTTACAGGAAAGGTTTTCCATTTTTCCCCATTCGGTAAGATGCTAGCTGTGGGTCTGTTGTATACTGCTTTCACTGTGTTGAGGTATATGTTCCTTCTACACCCCGTGTTTTGAGGGTTTTATCATGAAGTGATGTTGAATTTTATCAAATGCTTTTTCAGTATCAACTCAAATAATTATATGGTTTTTTTCCTTCATTCTGTTGATATGATATAGCACACTGATTGATCTGTGCATGTTAAGCCATCCTTGCATCACTGGGATAAATCGTACTTGGTTGTGATGAATTATCTTTTTGATGTGTTGTTAAATTTGGCTTGCTAGTGTTTTGCTAAGGATTTCCACATCAATGTTCATCAATAATATTGGCCTGTAGTTTTCTTTTTTTTTGATGTATCTTTGTCTGGTTTTGGTATCAAGGTAATACTGACCTCATAGAATGAGTCTAGAAGTAGTTCCTCCTCTTTCATTTTTCAGAATAGTTTGAGTAGAACTGGTATTAATTTTTCTTTAAATGTTTTATAAAATTTAGCAGTGAAGCCATCAGATCCTGGGTTTTTCTTTGCTGGGAGACTTTTTATTACAGTTACAATCTTGTTAGTTGGTTTTGGTCTGTTAAAGTTTCAGATTTCTTCATGGTTAAAGTTTGGTAGGTTGTATGTGACTAAGAATTTATCCATTTCTTCTAGCTATTCCAATTTATTGGCATATAGCTGCTCACAGTATCTCTAATGATCTTTTGAATTTCTGCAGTACGAGTCAGAATGTCTGTTTTTTCCTCTCTGATTTTATTTGGGTCTTCTCTATTTTTCTTAGTCTGGCTAAAGTTTGGCCAAGTTTGTTTATCTTTCAAAAACCAGCTTGGTGGAAAAGATTAAATTCAGTAGGTCTTAAATACTTTGGTACTTTAGGTGATTAATACAAAAGGAAAAAAGACATAGATTTTTCAAACATCTCACATCTCAAACAACACACATTTACCATCTCACAGTTTTGTTGTCAGAAGTCTGAATTAGCTAGGTCTTCTACTTACGGTCTCATCAGGCTGAAATCAAAGTGTCCACCAAGACTATGGTTTCCTCTTAATCATAGGGCTCTCTTTTAAGATCCCTGATTGCTGGCATAATTCATTTCTTTGCAGTTTTAAGACAGACACTCCCCCATTTTCTTGCTGTCAACCAGGAGCCACTCTCAACTCTTAGATGCCACCAGCGATTCCCTGCCTAGTGGTCCCCTCAATAGGCCCTCTAATGCTCCCAAGATTCGAATCTTTCTAATTTCAGGGAAAACCCAATCCCTTTTAGAGGCTCACTCGATTAGATCAGGCCCACTCAGATAATGGCCCTCTTAGCTGACTTAAAGTCAACTGATTAGTGACCTAATCACAAGTGACTCTACAGGATGTGTACCCTATAGGGTGATGAATTAGTCCATTCTCACATAGCTATAAGGAAATACCAACACTGGATAATTCATTAAAAAAAAGAAAAGAAAAGAAAAGAAGTTTAGGCTGGGCGCAGTGGCTCACACCTGTAATCCCAGCACTTTGGGAGGATGAGACCGGTGAATCACCAGAGGTCAGGAGTTCGAGACCAGGCTGGCTAACATGGTGAAATCCTGTCTACTAAAAATACAAAGGAAAATTAGCTGGGTGTGGTGGCACACACCTGTAATCCCAACTACTTGGGAGGCTGAGGCAGGAGAATTGCTTGAATCTAGGAGGCAGAGGTTGCAGTGAGCCAAGATCACACCATTGCACTCCAACCTGGGCAACTAAATGAGACTGTCTCAAAAAAAAAAAAAAAAGAAGAAAAGAAAAGAGGTTTAATTGATTCATAGTTCTGCATGGCCGGGGAGGCCTCAAGAAACTTACAATCATGGCAGAAGGCACTTCTTCACAGGGCAGCAGGAGAAAGAATGAGTGCAAGCAGGGGAAATGCCAGATGTTTATAAAACCACCAGATTTTGTGAAACTCACTACCATGAGAACAGCATGGGGGAAAAGATTAAATTCTTTTCATCAGATCTGCCCCATGAGCTGATTACCTCCACCTGGTCCTGCCCTTGATCCATGCGGATTATGAGGATATTACAATTCAAGATGAGATTTGGGTGGGGACATGGAGCCACACCATATCAGGTGAGAGTCATAGAATTCTGCTGAGCACAGGTGGTAACAAAAGATGAGAACAAAAATTCTCAAAAGCTAAGCCACAATTGAATAGTTCTCCATTCTATACTTCTGTCCCCAAACATGCTATTTGTAAATTACATAGGGATAATTAGGCCAGGCATGGTGGCTCACACCTGTAATCCCAGCACTTTGGGAGGTCAAGATGGAAAAATCATTTGAGGCCAGGAGTTCAAGACTAGCCTGGCCAATATGGCGAGACTCCATCTCCTTAAAAATAAAAATGGATAATTACAGTTGCAACTGAGGAATCTCCCACATTTGGTAACTGTGTATCCTTTGGCTGTTGGTGGTACTCATTTATTATAAGGCCTATGTTACTTACTGGGAATATCTACCTCTCTCTTCACAGTCTTTTATTCAATATAAACCATTCCTACCTATGACTGCCGTATTCTTGGCTGCCTTGTCTGTTAATGTTAGATTAATATTCAGCTTATTAAGGTCTTCCTCACTCCACAAAGACCTAGCCTCTTTGTTGCTTTTTTTCCCTCTATTTTTAGCCATTGCTTTTGTGACCTTGCATAAATTCACCCTACAAAAGTGTAAGTATTCAATGGGTATCTAGCTTCCACTTTTTTTTTTTGCAGTTTTATAACCTTATTTGATGTATTCAATCATCAGTGGTTAGTTCTCATCTAAACTGAACGTCTTTAAATTTTTTTAAGTGGAAACAGGTACACAGGTAACCAAAGTATAGAGCTTGCTTGGGAACCTTCATCCTCATTATATTTTCTGGACAACCACACATGGATACAGTATGAGACATTCCTTAACCTTAGGCCTAGTCAGCGTTGTTGAACCTGGTATCAACATGCACATCTGGAGTTCCCACCTCCATCATGGCAAATTTCTATCTAGATCTCTCTGAGTGCCGGAGAGGCATGCTTCTTGAATTCCAATCATGAATGCACTTCTGAGTGTTGATGGTATATTCTTGGGTCACTACCTCACTGACAGCAGGACAGCCTTTCTTCTTGCCCTTCTCTGTGGGAGCCATTCTGCCAGGCCAAAGCTGGAAAGTAACCCTCATCTTAACTATCCAAGAAAGAAGAATAACAAACAGCATAGCTTTGGTGTAAACAAAATGTCAATTCTATAGCCACATGGATGATAAGTATACACATAATATTTCTACAATGCTGAATATGATTATTTAGGAACACAAGTCTCAGAATTAGAAATACCCACTTCTTTGATCTAGCAGCTTATATTCTTCTTATAGACAAAAATTAAAAACTCTTGCTAATTTTGCCTGATTTGGGAGGCAATGTTATGCTGATAAACAAAGAAGTAGAACACTGTGAAAATAAAGTCTCCTTATACAGCTGCTAGTCTCTCCTGACAACGTGGCATAAGGTTCCAAATCTTCAAACAACTATTTTATTGCTATATTGATTTAACAAGGTGATCTGTATTCTCCCAAATTAAATACATGTAGAGCACTAGGATACCTTCTTCTGAGAAAAGGGTTATTTATTAAAAATTACTGTTTGATAACAGAGAAGATAAAATAGACATTGCTAGCAATGATTAAAATTTTAATAGTTTTGGGGGTTTTTTGCAGTTATGTAACCTTATTTGGTGTATTCAATGATCAGTGGTTCGTTCTCATCTACACTGAATGTAGATTTTTTAAAGTGGAAACAGGTACATAGGTAACCAAAGTATAGAGCACTGGTTAAACAATGGCTTTCAATTTGCAAACAGTCAGACTGTCAGGCCAAGTGTAAGAGTTTTAGCTTTCTTTGATAGTAGTTTTGTAGCATAAAGTTAAATTTACAAGTACCAACTGAGTTTCTACTAAGTGTAAGACACTGCCTAATAGGTGGGTAATGGTAGTAAACAGAAGATACATGATAAATCAGACATGAATCCCACCCTCAAGTTATCTATAATAAGTGAAAAGAAAATCCTGAGGGCAGAATCAACCCAGTTTTCCTTTCTCTTCCGATGGCAGGTGGGCTCTGAACACAATCCTCATAATCCCCAATTCTGAGTTTCCATGCCCTAGTGTGATCCCTCCCCTTGACTGTGGGCAGGACTTGTTTCTAGTCAAAAGAATAAGCAAAGCTGACACGACAGATGTGATACCTGTATGTGAATATGTGATTATGTTACATAATCTTGTCATATCCATCTTGTTGGAGTCTCTGTTTTTTGCTTGCTTGAAGGAAGCAAGTGGCCATATAGCCAGGAACTGCAGGACAATTCTAGTTGCTGAAGCTGGCCCTGGGCTAATAGCCATCAAGAAATTGAAACCCTCAGTTCTACAACCACAAGGAATTAAATTCTGCCAACAGCCCAAGTGAGCTTGGAAACATCTCCCTCCTTAGTTGAGCCTCAGTTAGAACTAAGTACTGGCAAATATGTTGATTGAAACTTTGAGACCTTGAGCAGAGGATTCATGTCAGCTACGCCCTGATTCCTGGCCCCAGAAACTATGAGACAATAAACACACATTGCTTTAAGCCACTAAGTTTATGGTAGTATTATTATACAGCAATAGATGACTAACACACCTTTCTTCTTACATTACTCAAGTTGCTCATATATCATAAGAGATAAACTCAAGTATTTCAAACATCCAATCATTACTGGTGACATGAAGTCCTCAGTCTACATGCTAGAGAAAACCAGAGTTGGTCACACAGCCACACTCTTTTGTAAGATTCAAGCGGCAATTTACCATCAATATTGCCAGAATATCCAGTCTGGCTGCCTGATTAAAAAATCAAAAACTAAAGATCAGCTGCTAATTCCCATCTTGTACATTCTCAGAGAGCAAGGACCTTCCATTTCCCAACCAAATGCTCAGAATGAGCCATCAAGCCTGTTAGATAAAAATGAGAAATTTGAAGGATCAAGAGGCACCACAGAGGCTGGTAGAGGGCAAGCTTAAAAGGTGTAGAAGAAAACTGTCATTCCAACTTAATCCAAAAAAGTAAAAATATATGCCTCCTATTTTCTTTCAGATCTAATAACTACCTTTTCTTAAATAATAGCCTATTTGGGGGGGGGCTGCATTCATTGTAAACAAACCAGAGTAGGCTTATATATCATCTGAAGGTTCTTTTTTTAAAAAATTACTTTTGAGACAGGGTCTTGCTCTGTCACCTGAACTGGAGTGCAGTGGTACGATCATAACTCACTGCAACCTCGACCTACTGGGCTCAAGGAATACTTCTGCCTCAGTCTCCTGAGTATCTCAGACTATAGGTGGCTGTGACCACAGCCAGGTACTTTTCTATTTTTTGTAGAGATAGGATCTCACTGTGTTTCCCAGCCTGGTCTCAAACTCCTGGGCTCCAGCAATCCTACCTCAGCCTTCCAAAGTGTTGGGATTACAGGCATGAGCCACCATGCCTGGCTAATTTTTATTTATTTCTTTTTTGTAGAGACAGGGGTCTCACTATGCTGACCAGGCTGGTCTTGAACTTCTGGGCTCAAATTATCCTCCAGCCCCAGCTTCCAAAGTGCTGGGATTACAAGTGTAAGCCACTGTGCCCGGCCACCTGAAGGTTCTTCCCATCATTCTTTCAGAGTCTCATCATCACAGGCTCATTGTAGTATAAATATTTTCACACAAGGAATGAAAGTGATATATTAGCATGATCTTATCAGGATCATCAAGATAACTAAAAACAAATGACAAGATTTCTCTTTTTGTTATTAAACATTGAGAAGCAGAAAAGTGTTCAACTGTTACTGTATTTATCTAATGCTCACCTTTTAAAGAGTAAATTCAGTTAGTTACATGTTGTAAAATGTTGGATAAGATATACTCCTAGAGTAATGAAATTTTCTCCTTTGTAAAACGAGATTCACTATAATTTTTCTATATAAAGGGAAAGAAAAACCAATAACCTAGCTCCAAATGGGCAGCTAATAAAATTAAGTTTGCACATTTAAAAGTGAGTTATTTTAATTTCCTTTAATTATATACAATTTTTAAAAGGCTTTTTGCAAATTATTAACAGTTAAGATGTACTTTCACTGACAATTTAGGTAGATAAAATATTCACTGTTGTCTGACAAAATCATTCCTGCAACATTAGTAAATGCATAAGCACATTTCCAAAAATTGCAAGAAATAAAAGCCAAGTAATTGGAAAGAATACACATTTACTCTAAGTAAAGCTTGATTACATGCCCAGAGATGAGCATGCAAAGCATAGCCTAATCTATACTTCCGTAGTGCCTCAACGTATCTCTGAGTGCCCTGTTTAAGAACATCCAGGTCAGTTCTATGGCTGACACACAATGTCCTAAATAGGGCATGAGAATAAATGAAATGTACAATAATGTCAAGCAGTATAGCCTCCAGATACAATAAGGCACTAAATGTAACAATGTTTAAAAAAAAAAAAACAGCAATATAGAAACTAATAATAAAAAAAAATTGTAGGGGTTTTAGGGGGGAGAAAGCTAGGCAGAGAAAACGATAACCTACAATAATCTGTAGGCTACCTCTATTCTCTCCTGTCAGGGGCAAGAGTCACATCCTGGTCTCTCCCCTGATACCTTCTCACTAGGAGTTAAAAAAAAAAAAAAAAAAAAGATACTTAAAATAAATACCTGAAAAAATTGATCCCACATTATGTATTACTTAATGCTTCCAATTTGCTGTGAGAAAGACACTAAGATATGCCAGACTGACTTGAAAGTGGTTCAGATTCCACACTAACAATTTAAATACCTTGTAAGAGAAAGAATATTCATACATAATAAGACAAAGCAAAGGGTGAGATGAGTCATGAGAAGATACAAGTAAAGTGGTACCTTTAGAGCTTAGAGGGTGAAAGATGACTTCTAGCTAAGATAAGGAAGCGCATTATAGAGGAAGGGGCGTTTAAGTTGGATTTTAAAAGATAGAATTTGGTAGTCTTCATTTAAAAAAAAAAGCAGCAGCATATGCCTTCATAATTGTAATAAAATATTATGTATATAATTAATGTCTCTCTCCCTCACTAGACATCAAGTTCTGAGACGGGTGAGATGATCACCTTTTCAATGTTCTCCTTAGTACCTAGCAGAATATCTGGTATGTTGCAGATGTTCAACAAATATTTATTAAAGGAATAAATAAACAGAGGCAGGAATATAGAGGACAAATAGCTCAATTTGCCTAGTAAATTTGAAAAGTCAAACTGAGGAATGTTTATTTGGTTGGAAATAAGGAGCCACTGAAGATCTTTACGGAATGTAGTGACAACTAGATCTGTGCTTTCAAAAGTATTACTAAAAGCAATGTATACGGCAGACTACAAAAAATAGAAAACAAAGGCAGTCAAGAGATCATTACAGGAGTCTAGATCAAAGATAACAAAGACCTGACTTAGAATAAAAGCATTGGGAATAGAAAGTTAAAAAAAATAATAATCACAGGGATATTAAATGGATAAAATCAATAGGATGATCAGTTAGTTATCTATTCAATAAATATCTTTTCAGCACCTACTATATGTCTACCAGACACTGCCAGGAGCTGGAAACAGGAAAAATAAAATAAGTCATAGTCCTTCACCTCAGAGTTGACAGTCAATCTGAGTCACCTTAATAAGGAAAACTGATTGAAAACTGATTTTCTAGCTAAGATAAGGAAAGGCATCACAGAGGAAGGAGCATTTAAGTTGAATTTTAAAAGACAGTTTGAAAATGTAGAATATGGTACTTCATTTCAGCCCTTTCAGAATAATATAATAAATGAAGAAACAGAGAAGTCAACACCTCTCTTAAGTTTTGAGAAGAGGAAACTAACAGGAAGGCATCACATGCAGAGAATGGAAGAATAAAACAGAAGAAGGTGGACAGGGAGGAGGATATGGACAGATTTTGACAAATTGGCTTCGTGTGGAATATGCCAGTGAAAATGTTTGTAAATTAGTTGCAAATTCAGGACTGGAAGACAAAGCAGAGGCTAGAGCTCATTATTTGAAAAGCATCCAGCATAAACATGAGAGCTGAAGTTGAGAGCAGATAAGGTAAGAAAGGGTGAAACATATAGAACCTTGGAGATGATCCATATTTAAAGAGATGAGAAAAGGCAAAAGAAAGGAAAAAAAGAAAATTACCAGAAAATTAAACCAAGCCAAACCAGGAAAGAAGAGAATAATCAGAGAGGCAGAAGGATCAGCAAGACAACAATAAGTGTTTCCAGAAGTATGAACCACCAACAGCATTATTTGCAACAGAGAAAGCATGGAAAATTAGGACTAAAAGGTCACTGGATTTGGGAACCAAAAAAAAATGTATTAGTGACATTTGAGAGAGCAGCAGAGTGATCAAGGAAAACTCCGTTTGCAAGGAGTTAAGGCATCAGTGAATGGCAAGGCAGTGGAGATAGCTGGAGCAAATTGGTCTCTTGAAGTCAGAAAATGAAGGAAAAGAAAATGATGGAACAATAGCTTGAGGAACAACAGAAAGAGGAAAAAAATTTTTAGGCTAAGGAAAGATTATATGAGTATGTCTTTTGTTGGAGAAAAAGTGTACAAAAAAAAGCAACATTTTTTTAGAACAGGAAAGAGCAGAGATAAAAGATCCAGTAAAGGAATAATCAAAGATGCATAAAATACTTGATGTATTTGTTCAATAAATATTTATTGAGTGCCCACTATGAACTCAAAGCTGAAGAATATACACCAGATAACAAGCTAGGTATGATTCCGAGCTCATGAGCTTGTAACTCTAAGCTTCCAGAGGAAAAGGAAGAATACAGTGGACAGGGTAGAATGCCTTTATTCTACCGCGCTGTAGAGCAGCCACAGAGTTTGGATGGAATTAATTCCTCTGCTACCAAAAGGGGTTGACCTTAAATGACCTCAGAAATCAACATAATCTTATCTGCCTTATCAGGGTATTTGATTTAGGAATGAGCACAAAATCTAAGTTGTTCCTATCAGAATGAAACCCAGGACTTAGAGTTAATGGAAAAGAGGACAATCCTGATTGACAAAATGTGCTGAAATGAGGTCAGGAACTGCTGCATACATTTTGCTACCTGAAACAAGCCCACTTGTGATGAAGGCAACATAGAGGAAAATAGAGCTGAGACAATTATAGCTTTAAAAAATGAAACTCAGATCAAACCACATCTGAAACTCATCCTTTCTTTGGACTCTTCAGTTATAAGAATCCAATAAATCCCTTCCTTTGTTTAAGGCCATTCAAGCAGAGCTTTTTCGTAATTGCAAGTAAAAGCATTTTAATTATATATTAGATGTCACTGTAGGCACAAATAAAATGGCTATAAAACTGCAGCACAAAATAGGACCTGCCCAGTGCAGATATGGGAAACTGTGTCCTTTCCATACTCTTCTGGCTTTAGCTGTCTGTATTAGTTTTCACATTGCTAATAAAGATATACTTGACACCGGGAAATTTATAAAGGAAATAGGTCTAACTGACTCACAGTGCCACATGGTTGCGGAGGCCTCACAATCATGGCAGAAGGCAAGGAAGGAGCAAAGTCATGTCCTGTATGGTGGCAGGCAAGAGAAAACTTATGGAGGAGACCTCCCCTTTACAAAACCATCAGATCTCGTGATCTTATTCACTATCACAAGAACAATATGGGAAAGATCTGCCCCCATGATTCAATTACATCCCACCAGATCCCTCCCACAACATGTGGGAATTATGGAAGCTAGAATTCAAGATTTGGGTGGGGACACAGCCAAACCATATCACTGTCCATGGTTCTAAGCTTTGAAACTGCAAATGTTCCTTTTTTTTTTTTTTTAATTATACTTTAAGTTCTGGGATACATGTGCAGAACGTGCAGGTTTGTTACATAGGTATGCATGTGCCATAGTGGTTTGCTGCACCTATCAACCCATCATCTACATTAGGTATTTCTCCTAATCCTACCCCTCCCCTTGACCCCCACCCTCTGACAGGCCCGGGTGTGTGATGTTCTCACTGTTCAACTCTTGCTCTTTCTCTTATAAATCCTTTCCCCACTCCTCCACCCAAGGTGATTTTCTCTTCAACAACCCCTAAACTTCAAGAGATCTCAGCAGCCTGGGAGCAGAAGGACACTCCTCCTCTCAGCAATATTCAAATTTACCCCATCTTCATGCTCCAGAATCTAGTGAGAGGGACCTATGACTTCAGCAACAGTCCTCAATAAGGGAATTCTTGGGCCTAGGCCTAGCGAATATCCTTTCTGGAAGTTTGTCCCTGTGGCTGTCTCAACCCTGAATTTCTATCTTTTCCTGTCAATCTGGCTGACTTCTTTTCCTTGGAAACTAGACTCACAAAGCATCTCCTCCTAGAAGGAGTCCTTCCCAGTGGCCCCTGGTCCTTAGATGCTGCTCAAGGTTCCCATGAAAATCAATACACACCTTGTCTTAGCCACACAGACATGGAAGGACAGAGCTAAGTACAGTGTGATATCACTTTCACATCACTCATCTCTAGCAGAAATTATTTTGTATCTTTGTCTATGATTTATTGTCTGTCTTTCCCAACTGGAATGTAAACCCTCTTAGGGTGGGGACTTCCTCTGTATTTTTTCACTGCTGTAACACTGACACCTAGAAGAGTAGACAAGGACTACACTTTATTTATGTATAACCTACATGTATGAGGGAAATGAATGTCACTTGTAATGCAGAGGAATGGGTGCTGGACTCGAAGGTAACATGACTTCCAGGCATGATGGGATTTCTTACAAGTTGTAGGACCTCTCCAAGATTTTTACTCTATGAGGACTTTATCACTGGGTCGTTGTGAGATTAAGAAGCATACTATATCTGAAAAGTACTGTAGTCCTTTGCAAATGATACCTAGAAATATTTTTGTTGCATACTATGAATGTTGAGGGGAGACAAGAGATGCCTTCTTGCTAAGGATTACTAGGGAAAAACTGGAGAGATACGTAAATGAAAAACTCAAGACGCAGCTGGCCTTTAAACTGACTTTGGAGAATGTGTAAGATTTAGACATGCTGAAACAGGGATGGAGTGGGAGAGGTAACCAGGTGAAGGAAGTCAAAGGCTGAGGAGGCAGCATCAACTTAAGCAGCTAATTTTACTAAGCAATTATTATGTGCCAACCACTCTTCTAAGTGCCAGGGTTATAGCAGTGAAAAAATACGGAGGAGGTCCCCACCCTAAAAGGGTTTACATTCCAGTTGGGAAAGACAGACAATAAACATAGACAAAGATACCAAATAATTTCCGCTCAAGATAAGTGATGTGAAAGTGATAACACTATGGGGACTGGAGGGGAGACATTCCAGGTAAGGTAGTAAAAACCCACTCCAAAGTGACAACATTTAACCCAGCAAGAAAGTGATAAAATAGAGTGGAGCTGAGGAAGGGCATGCCAAAGGAAATAGCAGATGCAAAAGCCTTGAAGTAGGAACAAGCCTGGCAGGTTTGTAAAACCTCCCCTAAAAAAGGCCAGTGTGGCTACAGCAGAGTGAACAAAAATAAAAGTAGTATGAGATTAAGGCCGAGGTTATATCTAAGGAACAGTAAGGTGTCAGTTGAGATTGAAGTTTGTAATAGTAAATGATCCTTGAAAACAAAATTGGGGCTGGAATTAGAAAATCTCAGACACCAAATTAGGGTGGGATATACTTCATTCTCCAAAAGCAATTGTCTCACAATATCATAAGCCAGGTCTGCGAGGCAGGTACTCAGGGACGCCCACAGATATTTCTCATAAATTAAGTGACTCTGGTGGAGGTCATGGGCACTTAATCCAGAGCACCAAGGCAGCAAGGCAAAGCAGCTGTGAGACTATTAGTGACGTTTTAACAGAGACTGTCTGAGCAAAAAGTTCTCTAGCTCAGTTTCCCCTGTTGTATGAAGAAATGAAGCCCAGAGAAGAAAACTGAGACCTGGGAGGAGAGAGAGTAGACATCATAACTAATGTTCACCAATACATGGTTCCCCTCTAGTTCTGCATTTACAAGAATGATAATGTGTCACTTTGGGACCAAAGCATTTAATTGCTGGTGTTTGGCTCCCCAGTCCTGCCATGGCAATCACTTGTTAACATGGAGGTGTTATAGACAGGTACGGTGTAGAATGCAGAGCCAGCACCTGGAGGGAGGCTGCCGTGGAGAATCCCCGAGATTGACACTGGTGGTATTAACTCACTAAGATCATTGGAGGTTCTTTGTTTTAGAAGGATAACCTAACCTGTAATGATTAATACAGGATACAGACAGAGTTTTGAAAAAGACTATAAAGAAGAGTAGACATTCTTACTCTGAGTGGGGAGAGGAGGAGGAGAGACTATGAGATGCTACTCAATGCCTCTGAGAGCATGCATTTTTTGCCCCAGTTCTCCATTCTTCCCTAGATCAATGACC
Organism: Cacajao melanocephalus; assembly: GCA_963573385.1. Lineage (NCBI taxonomy): Eukaryota > Metazoa > Chordata > Mammalia > Primates > Pitheciidae > Cacajao > Cacajao melanocephalus. The sequence goes on from CAUYLG010070002.1 coordinate 19,950, forward strand.
TTTATCAGATACGTAAGCCTTACACAAAATACCATAGACTGGATGGCTTACTAAACAGAAATTTATTTTCTCACAGTTCTGGAGGCTGGAAATCAGAGATCAGAGCAACAGCATGGTTAAGTTCTGGCTTGCAGAGGGCCACTTTCTCATTGTGCCCTCACATGATAAAGAGAGAAAGAGAGCAAGCTCTCTGGTGTCTCTTCCTATAAAAGCCCCAATCACATCATGAGGCCCTACCCTCACGACCCCATCTAAACGTAATTATATCTCAAAGGCCCCATCTCCAAACACTATCATATTGGGAGTCAGGGCTTCAATATATGAATTTGGGGCAGGGGACATGATTCCATCTATAGCTGAGTGTTTTCTCCCACTCCTTGATTTGTAGTTTGGCCGTGCGATTTGCTTGGCTAACAGGATGAGCTGGAATTGACAGTATATGCCAGTTCCAGAGCCAAGCTTTAAAGAGCCCTTACATGTTAACATTTTCTCTCTTGCACCTCTGCTATGGGCCTAAGAAGAACATGGAATGGCTAGACCATTCCACAAAGGAGGACAGAAATACATGGAGTAGTACCATCACAGCAAACACACATTGCAACAATCTGCAAGAAGCAGAGCCACAATCCACGAAGCCTACAGCAGTGCCACCTTGCTGAGTCCCACCAAGATCAGCAGATACATAAATGACAAATGATTATGTTTTTAAGCCAGCAAGTTTGTGGCAGTTTGTTAGAAAGCATTACTGTGGCAGTAGGTAACTGATCTATATAATGACTACAGGAAAATGGCCAAGGAAGACATGTGGCTCTTTAGGAAGAGTCTTATGCTAATGAAGTTGTCTAGGAAAATTAAGTTGGACTGCTCCAATGGTTCTCTTCAAATCCTGTTTGCTTATTTACCTTTGCTGGTTCCCTGAAACAGGTCCTGAATTCAACTCTGATACTGGTCAGCAAAATTTGTGAGGAAAACAAAAGGGATAGGGTGAGGGATACAGAATCATAAAGTAATGCCAAAGAAAGAAAACAAAAAGAAAATTTCAGGAGAGAAAAACCAAAGTGCAATACAAAACACCAAAGGAAATGAGATCTGACGTCTTTAAGTTTACTAAGAAGGCTAGTCATCATGAAGCCATTTTTGGACACCAGGGAGACAGAGGCATGGGAGTTCAGCAAAAAACAAGTGGCAAGAAAATTGAGACAGTGAGTTTAGATCATTTAGTTTAGAAACTTGGCAATGAAAAGAAGAAAGTAAAAGAGCAACAACTAGTGGAGCAGGAAATAGACTTCCTAATAGAGGAGATCAATGCTATGTTAGTTTTCTATTGCCACATAACAAATTACTATAAACTTATTATCTCACAATTTTGTAGGTCACAAGTCCGGGTGAGCTTCAATGGGTTTTCCGCTTCAAGTCTCACAAAGCCAACATCAAGGTGTCAACCAAACTGGGCTCTTATCTGGAAGTTCTGGAGAATAAGACCTCCAGACATATTCAGGTGGTTGGCAGAATTCAGTTCCATACAGCAAGCAGGACTGAGGCCCCCATTTCCTTGCTGGCTATTGGCTGGAGGTTGCTCTCAACTTCTATATGCTGTTCTCTGGCCCCTGCATGTGCTTATCTCCATCTTCAAAGCCAGCAATGGTGCACTGGACCCTTCTCATATTTTGAATCTCCTTGACTTCCTCTTCTAATGGCAGATAGAAAAAAGTCTGTTCAAAGGGCTCATGTGACTGTATTAGACCCACCCAGATAATCTCCCTATCTTAAGGTCAACTGATTATGAAGCTCAATTATATCCCAAAACCCCTTGTGCTCTGTGAACTAATTACAGAAGCAACAGCCATCATATTTACAGTCCTAGAAATTACAGCAGAAAATTTTAGAGGGTCATCTTTGGATTCTGCCTACCACATGTACACATTTAAAGTTAGGAAAAGATCCAAAAGCAAAAAGACCTTGAAGAAGATTTTAAATAGAACCTCGTATTACACAAATTACCTATAAATAGGAAGGAAAGAAATCAAGGAAAAAGTACGCCATCTTGGCCATAGCAAAAAAAAAGAAGGATGCCTTTTATTGGAGACTGGAAGAAAGAATTAAAAATAAGGAAAAAAGGCAGAGGCAAAAGACATCTTTTATACCAACTATTTACTTTGCCAAAATTAGTATCATTTTAATTTAGATACAGAGAAACATATTCTCATATTCTAGGTTCTTTGAAAAAGTTCTTCCAGATGGTTACATCTCCCTGGAGTGACAGCACCTAGCGTAGCCTTGCGCATATTGGGAATTCAATTAAACATTGCTGACCATCTGATTGAGAATTCAGTCTGGAGTAGCTGACTCAATATAAACATATGGCATAGTTCCCATCAAAGGAAAAATCAAGTCACTGTATTCTCCTCCCCAACATCACACCTCCTTTGCAATGTGGGAGAAAACAGACGTGAACTAATAAAAATAGACGTTGTAATAGAGATTAGGAAACAGGCAAACTAGAGAATAAAAAATTTCTCAAATTTTACCATAAAATCAGAATTCCTCAGCTAAAGATCGACACTGTAAATATTTCCTTCTTAATTCAATACAATTCAATCAAATCAATACTTTCTGAGCAGGGCTTCAGGATACTTAAGATGGGGAAGACATAATCTCAGCCCAGCTGCTAAGGGTTGAGGGATAGGAGAAGTATACAAATGACTGTAATGTGAGGTTGGGCTATATTCATTGTGGAAAGCCAAATGAAGTTAATAAAACAAATTAAACCACTTTTAACCCTCTCACAAACCATATGAAATATTTATACATGAGAAAAACAAAGCCTTAGGCAGATCCAATTTTTTTTCAAGGTCATATAGAAAGTATATTGTATGGAATAGATTTAAATTCAAGACTGACTCCACACTCAGTCTCTCCCAAAGAGGGGGCAAATCACCTCTGGTTGGCTAGCTGGATAACAGTTTGGAGGCTGGTGGAGAGAAACCAGGAACAGTAGGGAAGCAGTTATTTCAGGTAGAAGTTGGAAAGATATACACAGTTTTGAAAATATGAGATGGCAAAGAAGGAGAACATTTCCAGAAGCAACAGCAAAAAGCACAGAAGCAAGAAATCAGGGTCAACAGTTGGAAATGGTGAGTAGGTCAAGTAAACACCATAGCACAAACTCTTTACAAATAAAGATAGATTGAATGCCTATTCTGGAAGCCAAATATTGGAGTTAATAAGTTACCGCACTAGTTCAGGCAAGAGTCTAAACTAGCATCTCAGATGTGAAAAAGGAGAAAAGGAGAAGAGGAGACTAATGTAAGGAGTCAGATGGAAGACTGAGCTATATATTCACTTTACAGTCAACCAAAAATAAAAAAGGGCAGCAAAGTCCAAAAACTGAGCTTGGATTCAAAAGAAAAAATTCATCCCTCTGCCACCTTCTTTTGCCCTCTAGTCTAGAGGTTAGCAAACTAGGGCCCACAGGGCAAATTCAACCCACCATCTGTCTCTGTAAAGAAAATTCTACTGGAACACAGCCATGTCCACTCATTTATGGATTGTTAATGGCTGCTTTCACCCTACAATAGCAAAGACTGTGTGGTCCACATGACCTAAAATATTTACTTTCTAGTGCTTTACAGAAAAAAAATTGTCAACACCTGCTCTAGTCCCATACTCCATAAGCCACTATTCCGATTCTCTCTCTCCTTTGTTTGAGACAGGGTCTCTCTCACTCTGTAACCCAGTCTGGAATGCAGTAGCTTGATCACAGCTCACTGCAGGCTGAAGCGATTCTCTCACCTCAGCCTCCTGAAGCTGGGACTACAGGTGCATGCCACCATGCTCAGCTAATTTTTTTTTTTAAATTTTTAGCAGAGATAAGCTCTCTCTATGTTGCCCAGGCTTGTCTCAAACTCCTGGGCTCAAACAATCACCTGCCTCAGCCTCCCAAAGTGCTGAGATTACAGGCGTGAGCCACTTCACCTGGCCTGTTTCAATTCTTGTAGTAGTTTGTTCTCATCTAAATATTAAGCTTATTTGCATATTTCCTGACTGATAAATTCTGAAAACCACCGTTTGAATTCCTATTATAGTAACTGAGACTTTGGCTCGCTTGCACCATCAGCCTTCCTCCCCTCCTCCCCACCACACACACTCTCCTTTCCCCATATAAATATGTATTTATAATTGTAGTCGGTGTTTACAACATTATGACTACATAAATATTCTTCATTACTGAGCCAGATAATGTAATATGATTATGTTTATGTTTCCATGCTCATAAAAAATGTTGTCTTTTTCTGAAGTTAATAGTTATTTGTTTCATTTGCTTAGTTTGTCATTTACCTATCACTGTTTTCTTATGAGTCCAACATATTTGTTCTATTCATTTTTTTCCAAATGTTCAAACATACCCAATACTTCATTGTTTTTATTCGTTCCCCTCAAATGTTGCTCTCAAGGCCTAGTGAACAGTTGCTTTCCTGGAACTTCTCTCTGCCCTGACATATTGAGTCTGTTTTCCACAATCCTATGCCTTTCTCTTTATTGATTTTCTCCCTTGTTTTATGGAAGTTCAACCTCTAGAAGCTTTCTATGAAATCACACATAAGATACAAATTGTTTAATCCTTCCAGAACTTAGAATTTCTTCATTATGTCTTCATATCTAATTGATACTTTCAGCTGAATAGAGAAATCTAAACTAAAAATGATTTCCTCCTCATACTTCTGAAAGCATTGCACCCCTGTCCTCTACCACCCAGTGTTGCCATTAAAGTTTTATGCCATTCTAATTTCCATTCATCTCTATGTGACGTGTATTTATGCTTGCTTTTGTCTCATATTATACTCCCTCCACAAAGCTTTTAGGATCTTATTTTAATCTATGATGTCCTTAAATTTCAGAATGATATGGCTGGGAGGAGGATCCAAGATGGCCAAATAGGAACAGCTCCGGAGTGTAGTTCTCAGCAAGAACAACACAGAGGGTCAGTGTCCGCCACATTTCCAAACAAATTTTCACTGCCCACAGACCAGAAGATTCCCAGGCCGAAAAGCGCCACGAGTTTTCAGTACGATGGTTTCAGTCAGTGCCGGCTTGGTACACAGAAACTCACACAAATCTGGGCGGCCGTTTCAACTGGCGCCTGGAACGCCTTGGAGACAGAGCTGCACATTCAACTGAAAGGGAGGGGGCAGAGACAGGGAGCCAAGTGATCTGGCTCAGCGGGTACCACCCCCACAAAACAAGCAATCTGAAATGCTCTGGATTGAGAGTTTTGCAACAAGTGCAGCTGGACCCAGGAAGATCCAGCTCAGTGGGGAGAAGGGCGACCACCGCTACCAAGGCAGTTCATACAGCAGCTGGGTAGAGCCTGTGGCAGCTCAGCAACACCTCTGCTGGCAGACTGTGACTAGACTACTCGGTGTGGGACAGGGCATCTATGAAAAAAGGCAAAAGCACAACAGGAACTTATAAATAAAGCCGACCTCCCTAGGACAGAGCACCTAGGAAAAGAGGCGATTATGAGTTCTGCTGCAGCAGACTTAAAAGTACCTGCCCAGCAGCTCTGCAAGGAACATCAGAGCTCCCAGCACAGCACTTGAGCTCCTATAAGGGACAGACTGTCTCCTCAAGCAGCTCCCCAACCCCTGTATACCCAAAGAGACACCTCATAAAGGAGAGCTCAGGCTGACATCTGGCAAGTACCCTTCTGGGACAAAGATAACAGAAGAAGAAACCAGCAGAAACCCTTACTGTTCTGCAGCCCCCGCGGGTGATCCACAGGCAAGCAGGATCTGGAGTGGACCTCCAGCAGTCCTGCAGCAGAGGGGCCTGACTGTTAAAAGGAAAAGTAAGAAACAGAAAGAAATAACTTCATCATCAACAAAAAAGATGTCCACTCAGAGACCGCATCCTCAAGTCACCAATACAAAGACCACAGGTAGATAAAGCCACTAAGATGGGAAGAAACCAGCACAAAAGGGATGAAAGCACCAAAAACCAGAACGCCTCTCCTCCGCCAAAGGATCACAACTCCTCACCAGCTAGGGATCAAAGATGGATGGAAAATGAATCTGATGAATTGACAGAAACAGGCTTCAGAAAGTGGGTAATAACAAACTTCTCTGAGCTAAAAGAACATGTGCTAACCCAATGCAAAGAAACTAAGAATCAAAAAAAAAGGTTAGATGAGATGCTAACTAGAATAAACAGCTTAGACAAGAATATAAACGACTTGATGGAGCTGAAAAACACAGCACGAGAACTTCACGAAACACACAAGTTTCATAGCCAATTTGACCAAGCAGAAGAAAGGATATCAGAGATTGAAGATCAACTCAATGAAATAAAATGAGAAGGCAAGAATAGAGAAAAAAGAGTGAAAAGAAATGAACAAAGCCTCCAAGAAATATGGGATTATGTGAAAAGACCTAATCTACGTTTGACAGGTGTACCTGAACGTGAGAGAGAGAATGAATCTAAGCTGGAAAACACTCTTCAGGATATAATCCAGGAGAACTTCCCTAACCTAGCAAGGCAGGCCAATATTCAAGTCTGGGAAATACAGAGAACACCACAAAGATATTCCTCAAGAAGAGCAACTCCAAGATACATAATCATCAGATTCACCAGGGTTGAAACGAAGGAAAAAATGCTAAGGGCAGCCAGAGAGAAAGATTGGGTTACCCGCAAAGAGAAGCCCATCAGACTCACAGCAGATCTCTCCACAGAAACCCTACAAGCCAGAAGAGAGTGGGGGCCAATATTCAACATCCTTAAAAGAACTTTCAACCTAGAATTTCATATCCAGCCAAACTAAGCTTCATAAGTGAAGAAGAAATAAAATCTTTAACTGACATGCAACTGCTGACAGATTTCCTCACCACCAGGCCTGCCTTACAAGAGCTCCTGAAAGAAGCACTAAACAAGGAAAGGGACAACCAGTACCAGCCACTCTAAAAACCTACCAAATGGTAAAGGCCATCGACATAATGAGGAAAATGCATCAAATAATGGGCAAAACATCCAGCTAGCATCCAAATGGTAGGATCAAATTTACACACAACAATATTAACCTTAAATGTAAATGGGCTAAATGCCCCAGTCAAAAGACACAGACTGGCAAATTGGTTAAAAAGTCAAGACTCATTGGTTTGCTGTATTCAGGAAACCCATCTCACATGCAAGGACACATATAGGCTCAAAATAAAGGGATGGAGGAAGATTTATCAAGCAAATGGAAAGCAAAAAAAAAAAAAAAAAAAAAAAAAGCAAGAGTTGCAATCCTAGTTTGTGATAAAATGGACTTTAAACCAACAAAGATCAAAAGAGACAAAGAAGGGCATTACATAGTGGTAAAAGGATCAATGCATCAAGAAGAGCTAATGATTCTAAATATACACACACCCAATACAGGAGCACCCAGGTATATAAAGCAAGTTCTTAATGACTTACAAAAAGATTTAGACTCCCACACAATAATAGCAGGAGACATTAACACTCACTGTCAATATTAGACAGATCAACGAGACAGAAAATTAACAAGGATATCCAGGACTTGAACTAGAACTGGACCAAGGGTACCTAATAGACATCTACAGAAATCTCCACCCCAAATCCACAGAATATACATTCTTCTCAGCACTACATTGCACCTACTCCAAAATTGACCACATAATTGGAAGTAAATCACTCCTCAGCAAATGCAAAAGAATGGAAATCATAACAACCAGTCTGTCAGACCACAGGGTTATTGCATTTGCAATCAACTTAGAACTCAAAATTAAGACACACTCAGAACCACACAACTTCATGGAAACTGAACAACCTGCTCCTGACTATCGACTGGATAAACAATAAAATGATGGCAATAATACAGATATTCTTTGAAACCAATGAGAATGAAGACACAATGTACCAGAATCTCTGGGACACATTTAAAGCCGTGTCTAGAGGAAAATTTATAGCAATAAATGCTCACATGAAAGAGCTAGAGGAGCAAGATCCAAAAAACTCAAAAGCTAGCAGAAGACAAGAAATAACTAAGATCAGAGCAGAAATGAAGGAGACACAGACACAAAAAGCCCTTCAAAAAAAATCAAGAAATCCAGGAGCTGGTTTTTTGAAAAGATCAACAAAATAGACCACTAGCCAGATTAATAAAAAAGAAATGGGAGAAGAATCAAATAAATGCAATAAAAAATGAAAAAGGGGATATCACCACCAATTCCACAGAAATACAAACTATCATCAGAGATTGCTACAAACAACTCTATACACATAAACCAGTAAACCTTGAAGAAATGGATAAATTCCTGGACACTTGCACCCTCCCAAACCTAAACCAGGAAGAAGTTGAAACCCTGAATAGGCCAATAAAAAGGGCTGAAGTTGAGGCAGCAATCAATAGCCTACCAACCAAAAAAAGTCCAGGTCCAGATGGTTTCACAGCCGAATTCTACCAGACATACAAAGAGGAGCTGGTACCACTCCTTCTGAAACTATTCCAAACAATACAAAAAAGAGGGAATCATTCCCAAATCGTTTTATGAGACCAACATCATCCTGATACCAAAACCTGGCAGAGACTCAATGAGAAAAGAAAACTTCAGGCTAATCTCCATGATGAACATAGATGCAAAAATCTTCAATAAAATACTGGCAAACCGATTGCAACAGCACATCAAAAACCTTATCCACCACAATCAAGTAGGCTTCATCCCAAGGATGCAAGGCTGGTTCAACATATACAAGTCTAGAAACGTAATCCACCACATAAACAGAACCAAAGACAAAAACCACATGATTATCTCAATAGATGCAGAGAAGGCCTTCCACAAAATTCAACAACCTTTATACTAAAAACTCTCAATAAACTAGGTATCGAAGGAACATATTTCAAAATAATAAAAGCTATTTATAACAGACCT
>CAUYLG010070003.1:0-66946 GCA_963573385.1 Cacajao melanocephalus
ACCGTGAACCTTATAGATAGAAGAGATATTATTTTTTTATTTTAGATATTTTTATTTCTCCAAATTTGTTATTTATCAGGAGTGACTGAAATAAAAAATATAATTGAGTCCCATCATCATCATCATGGAAATGGCTTTAAGAGAAAACTGGTCAGATGAATATTATTGCTTCCCATTTTCAACCAGTAAATAGTTGCCACTGATAAATTGATAGCTAGGAGTCTGTTGAGAATGCTCAGGATACGTTATATAATACAACATGCCTGTTCACAGGGGGAAAATTCCCAGGAAATAACTTATGTGTACTTTTGATTTCATCATACAAGACAAGTACAAAAGCACCACCCATGCCTCTGAGAACATTGGGCCATGCACCCTTGAAGAAAGTTTTGCCTCCTTCATCATGAGCAATCTTCCTCCAGCAGTCAAGTGTGCCTGTGTACATGATGTCAGTTCCTTTGTGCCCCGACTGCATCATCATGTGGCGGCGAACAGTGTCAAATGGATAGGAAGTCAACCCAGCAACAGCAGTGACAGTCTGTGAGATCATCCAGCTGATAAAGATGTGAGTGTTTTTGGGATCTGGAAGCATTCCCTTTGCAGTGTCATAGATACCAAAGTAGGCAGCTCGGTAGATGATAATACCCTGCACAGACACATTAAAGCCTTGGTACAGGCTCTTAATCCCATCAGATTTGTAGATCTTAACCAGGCAGTTGCCGAGGCCTCAAAATTCCCTTTCCGCTCCAGCTTTACCCATATCTGCTGCTAGATGGATACCGGCAAAATTAAGAGGGTACACAAAATACAAGGATGTGGCCCCAGCAGCACCGCCTGATGCCAGATTCCCTGCAAAGTAGTGCCAAAACTGAGTCCTCTTGTCCACACCACCCAGGAAGATCTGCTTGTATTTATCTTTGAAGGTGAAGTTAAGAGCCTAGGTGGGGAAGTATCTGATGACATTGGCCAGGTTACCGCCCCAGAAGGACAGGACTCCCTGCTTCTTGGGAATACGGACCACACAGTCTATAATGCGATGGCTGCGGCCGCACCACCTGCCAGGAAGTCCTTGGCGAAGGACACAGCGGCATCTGTCATGTTGAAAGGAAAGAGGAGGCAGGCTGCTGCAGGACAGGACTGGGCCAGGAACTGGCTTTGACTCTGGGGCTGCGGGGCTAGAAGAGATATTATTAATATTAATAGGTTTACATACATTGTATACTACATACAAATCCTATGAGTGGCGATCCAAGAAACAACAAGTTTTGTGGCAAAACATGTCCCTAAATTGGGAATTTTTACCTATGATTAAAAGTAATGCTGTTAACTTTGCTAGAAGATCTGAATTTTATGTTAATAGAATACTACCCAATAATGTCTGCCGGTGTTTTTCAGTGTCTAAATATTCACTATCTAAAATAGTACTTACAATTTTAGCAAAACTGTAACAGAGAAACGCAGAGAAAGATATGGACATTTGTATGGAATACTCTGACATGAAATCACAAATTGATCTAAAATTTGCATTAGCAAAAGCAATCTCAGTTTCAACGTTAAAATCAAAACTAAAGCATATATAAAATTAAATTATTTGAAGGAATATGTATGTTAACATACAACAAAAATATGTCTTTAGATAAACTCTTAATTCAAATAATACTAATGCAAAATGAAAAAAGAATTTTTTGGAATATTTGTCACAAAACAAAGATCAAGGCTATTGGATAGGGCAATTGATACTTTTTTTGCTTAACAGTTTCATTTGAAGTCTGTTATCTTTTAAAATATTCAATATTGGTGGTATTTAATTTCTAAATATTTTGACATTTATTTTCTTATGTTATTGAAATATATCATCTTATCACAGTACATGGTTCATACTAATGATATACCATGCATTTATTACTGTGTTCTTATTTTTATAGGAAACCTCTGAACTTTGAGGTATAATACTATCATAATAAATAATTCAATGCTTCTTATTGTGATTTCTCCTTATTATTTAAAAATGTAAATAAAGTGTTAGTAAAAATTTATAATAACTTATAATTTTGGCAATTCTGATTTCTCCTTACTGAATCTTTTTTTTTTTTTTTTTTTTTTGTGACGGAGTTTTGTTCTTATTGCCCGAGTTGGAGTGCAATGGCGTGATATTGGCTCACTGCAACCCCCGTCTCCCAGGTTCAAGTGATTTTCCGGCCTCAGCCTCCCGAGTAGCTGGGATTACAGGCGTGCACCACCACACCTGGCTATTTTTTTGTATTTTTAGTAGAAACAAGGTTTCACCTTGTTAGCCAGGCTGGTCTCGAACTCCTAACCTCTGGTGACCTGCCCACCTTGGCCTCCCAAAGTACTGGGATTACAGGCATGAGCCACCACGTTCAGATGTTACTAAATCTTAAAGATTAATATTTGTTGGGAATTTGAAACACTAGTACTCAGTTTCACTGGGCCTACGTTCTGCTTGGCAACAATTTTCTTGACCTGATCTCAGTTGCCTTTTATGGATAGGGAATGGGCTCTACTTTGCCACAGTCCCAAGGTAAACTGTTTGGTTTTTCTCTATGTTTTTGCCCAGCTCCTCTGGGAATTGAAGTTGACAGCTCCTCCCCAGAACAAGCCCTCTTTATCTTAAGACCCAGCCTCCAGAGATTAAGGCCATCTTATCAGGGTCTTGTTTAGAGGCTAACATAGCTTGTGCCTCTTCCATGTTGCCCATGTCTTTTCATGACCCCTTATGGCAGGCCAGGTCTCACTAACAACTGTTTCAGTATTGACCGAGTGCTTAAGTTAAATATTAAAAGCCAATGCCCTTATATGAAGACTGGGATGTAACAAAAGCCCATCAAGAGTTTTGCCTTGGCCTTTCCTGGGCCTTAAAGCATGACAAAATAATGAAGGAATTCGTAATAGGACCCATTTAGGATTAAATAAGTTTTACTGTGGATCCGAAGAAACTCCCCAGGCCTCCACAAACAGGTTTACTGGGGATCTGAAGGAACTCCTCAAACCTCTGTGATTTAGCAGGAGACGAGGTAAGGGTGATCCCCTCAGCATCTGGGGGGATTTACTTTATTTAAATATCTAAATTTATTTAGATAAAGTAAATTTACTGAGGCACCAGAGGAAGGTCTTTAGGACTCAGACCTTAGTTGTAGATTAAAAGAAAGTAATTGCTTATGTCTTTAGATGAATGCACACTTACACGTAGACATACAGCTTAGAAGGTATATAAGCTCTGGAAAACTTTGTAATTTTGAGTTTGTCTGGTGATAATTTCCAGGCTTTCTCCCTGTAACCAGTTATAGAAATGAAAACTCTCTTCCTCCCCAGTTCATCTGCATCTCTTTACTGGGCCATGAGAAATAGCAGCCTGACCCTCCGTGGTCCCGGAACACCTTGGTTCATCAAGGCTCTCCATTCCGAGTTTGTATTCTGCATACTCCCTATTTGTCTTTCCCTTTCTGGTGAAATGTGTACTTTTCTCTCAGGCAGGCCTCGGTTATCTAAGGGACAAACTAATTCACACCAACGCTTTAATGCAGCAGTTTTTAACCTTAGAAACACTTGGGTAGATTTTCAAACTTCTCCGCATTGAACCCTACCCTTATCCAATCAAAATCAAAATCTGTGGGGATGGTGCCTGGATACTAATTATAATAATTAAAAAAAAAACCCTTTCAGGTGAGTCTAAGGTGCAGCTGGGGCTGAGAATCACTGTGTTAATGGTTCAAGTGGCCCTAGGTAGTGTATTTGAATAAGAACTGAGGCTCTCAACATCTAACATCACAGAAGGACTTTGGGTGGGACTTTCAGTCTTTAGAAGAAACATTTACAGGCTGAGGGAATGGGATACAGGGCGGGCAATGAAGGCTTTCATAATCCATACCAATCAGAGAGTTGATCAAGGAAGAATGTGATAGGAAAGCTTCCGGCTCCTCTTTCCTCTGCAAGGAGATAAAGTGGAATATAGGAGAGCAGTGACTGGCCAAGTAAGAAAAACTGCTGTGTCAGGAGCACATATTCAGCCACGTCCTGTAGCAGAGACAGAGGGGTTATGTTGCATGTATTGCACTTCCTTGGCTTCTCTGACTATGTCTACATATATATGTCCTTGTAATAGATTCTGTTTGATTCTGACCCTTAGCCAAAGCTTCTGGACAAGCTCAACTTCCTAAGTGCTTGAACGTACAATTACTCTCTTTCCTTCTTTCCTCCCTCTGTTTCTTCCTTCCTTCCTCCCTCCTTTTCTCCTTCCGTTCCCTTTCCTTCCTTCCTTCCTTCCTTCCTTCCTTCCTTCCTTCCTTCCTTCTATCTTGTTTCCCTCTTTCTCTCTTTCCCTCTTTCTTTTTTTTTTTTTTTTGAAACAGGGTCTCGCTCTATCAACCAGGCTGGAGTGCATTGGAGTACAGCTCACTGCAGTCTTGACCTCCGAGGCTCAGATTCTACCACCTGAACCTCCCACTGGGGCCTTAGGCCTCAGCCACTGTGCCAGCCTCAATTTTTCTTTCTTTTTTTTTGAGAAAGGGTCTTGCTCCCATTGCCTAGGCTGTAGTGCAGTGGCACCATCACAGCTCACTGCAGCCTCGATTTCCCAGGCTCAGATGATTCTTGTGCCTCAGCCTCCTGAGTAGCTGGGACTGCAGGTGTGTGCCACTATGCCCAGTTAATTTTTGGACTTTTAGTAGAGATGGGGTTTTGCCCTATTGGCCAGGTTGGTCTCAAACTCCTGGGCTCAGGAGATCCACCTACTTCAGCCTTCCAAAGTGCTGGGATTATAGGCATGACCTCAATTATCTTTCATTTTGCTTTTATGTCCATAACCAGCATCATCATTAAAATGTGACTCTCTTAGGGTCTGGATGGCTGGCTGTTGTAAAAAAAACTATCTTCCATCAAGTGAAGACATATATAAATATAATAATTAGTGATCAGAGAGTGCTCACTATGTCTCCTATGGGTTTTGTTCTTGCCTCTGTGAACATTGTCGTAATCATTTATTTTATGTGTTTTTGCCAACCTTAGGCCATGGATCCTCTTTTAAAAATATATCTACTCATCTGTCTTCTATCTTCTACCAGGGTACAAGTTTCATGAAGAAGGGAATGTATTTGTCTTGTTCCCTCTTGTATCCCCAGCACCCAGCAAAGTACCAGAGCATAGTGGGCACCCCCACATGAATGAATGATTAATACCTTGACTCTGGAGCTGGCTGGCTTGTTTCTTCTACGAATCAATAAAATCGGTTGCAGAAGTAAAATTACTCAACCATTTATTTTCTCTTATTCCTATTTAGTTAAGTTAATTACATTTGAGGCATCTTTGTTTACTCCTCTACAAAGCTACTGCTTTTGCCTCAGAAGGATTTTCTATCATGTTTTATTTTAATTGTACATAGAAGAAGCCAAACTGTATCAACTTCCTCTTGTTACATTCAGGTTTTGTGATTCTTCTATGTTTAATTCATGCTGATGTTTTATAGATTCAGCCATGAGTTGAAATCTAAAGTACTGGAATAAAACATCTCTTAAAGAATATTATGACAGACCAGCAACGACCTTGAGGCTCATACACCATGAAAGTAATTTCATACTTTATTCCTTATGCAAGTTTTCCAATGTTATCTTCATATTTGGATGAGATGTAAAAATAGGATTACTTCTTCCGTTTTCCTCTCCTCCTCAATCCTATGCATTTAAAAAAAATCAGAAATTAATCATGTTTTCATGGAGACCCATGCATCACAGCACTTAATGACCTGCCCATCACAGACTGGATCCCTCACATTTTCTAAGATGGTGAACTGTGATGCCTTAAGTCAAATCCCATGTGGAATGTTCCATATAGTGTTCATGATGTCTGATTTCCTATCCTCTTGCTTTCCTTGAATAAATGCTCAGTTAAAAAAATACATGTATTACATTTTATTTTAAAGTCTTGACTTTAGTAGAGCTAGATGGATAATCTGTATTGTTGAGGTTCTTTTCAGTTTACCAACTGTTTTAATCAAGTTAGACTAATTGATTTTGTCCCAATACATTTTCAACAGAGAATGTCAACAGCTTGCTATACTCCTAAGGACTGATTGTATCATTTCTAATTAATAATAATAGCAAGGAAAATGGCTAAGTGAGGTTGTGATTGCTGATGAGGTGGACACATTTCAGTTCCTATAAATGGAGATGCAATTCATTGGTGAGTTAATCTTTGTAAACAGCTTTATAATTCAATGAGCCTTGAGATGAAACCAGCAATTTCATCTACTATATGATGCTGCTTGATAGGCTGTTGACATTTGGATGAGGATTTAATGCATCCAAATGCATTCTTCTTGTAAATGACATTTATTAAATACTAGTTAAAGCCATCTCACTGTGAAACAGGTCAGAGCCTGATATTGGGAACTTCTAATGAGCTTGTAAACATCTATTCTGAAATTTCCATCCATCCTATTTTCAGGAGAGAAGTTGTCTTGAGGAGCTAAAGTCACTTTCTTGGATCTCTTTATAAAATTTTTATTTCTAAGTACTGGAAATGGATATTGGTGATGGTTGCATAACATCCTGAATGAATTTAATGCTGTTAAACTGTATACATAAAAATGTAAATTTTATGTTATGTATATTCGACCACAATAACAACTAAATCAGAATAATAGCCATACAATATAATAAAGAATATTAACAAAACCAAAGCTGGTAGACTTCTGGCAAGACTAATCAAGAAAAAGGAGAAAAGATACAGAAAGAAAAAAATGCAGAATAAAAAAAGATACAATAAAGATTAAAAAAAAATCCCTTGCTTGAATTCTCATTTAATCATACTACCTGTAAAAAGGCATTTTTAAAACAAGTGGAAGTAACTGAAGACTGACTAGTATTGAAAGCTATTAAGAATTGCTGTTAATTGTGCCAAATGTGTTATTGATGTAATGTTATATGTCAATTAAATATTTTTAAAGGCCTCATTTTTAGTGATAAAAGGTAATACTTAAGAAAGAATAATTAAGAGAAAATTTTTATGATGTCTTAGATTTGCTTTAAAAACATCCAGAAAAAAAGTAGTGGAAGTTATATAGAATATTAGTGTCTGAATGTTGATAACTATGGAAGCTGGTGATGAGTATGCGGAGTTATTATATTATTCTCTGCTTTTGTTTTATTTGAAACTTTTCAAAATAGAAACAAAATAAAATAAAAAGCATTAGAAACAACATGAAAAATAACATATTTCTGTGTTTATTGAGCACTGCTCCCCTGCCCCCCAAAGCAAAGACCAACAAAGACAGAGAGCTTGTTCATATTCAGAATGTTAACGTTCAATTTCATGCTTAAAATAATTGTTTCTTTGGGCAAAACTCTGTGGGAAAACCTCTCAAAGTGCATTTTAAGGGAAAATATATTTAATTTTCACCACATAATTACATTTCTATGATAATTCCCTGGCTCTGTGCATCAATTGGAGATGAAAAAGCTACTTGAGTGAAAGAGGCTGTTGAAAATTCATTGGCAAATTTCAACAATTCTTTTGTGCAAAACAGAATGAGCGGGACTCGACTCATTTAAATGTTGTTTGAAATGCCTTTGCTGGTAGTATTATCTTAATCATGACAGGAAAAATAATTCTACCTTATTCTAACTTTTCCCACACAAATCCTAAGAAGAAATGTGCCCCTGCTTCTATGGCCCTTGTGGTAGGCTGAATAATGGTCCCCAAATATATCTAGGTCCTAATCCTTGGAACACCCAAGTGTGGTTTTGTTTGTTTGTTTTTACACCTCATATGGCAAAAAGTATTTTGTGGATGTGTTCAAATTAAGAATCTTGAGATGGGGAGGGTATTCTGGATTATCCAGATGGACCCAAAGTAAATTAAATCTTCCTTGTAAGAAGAAAACAGAAGATTTTATGATACAAGAGGAGGTGATGTGAAGACAGAGCAGAGAGAGATTTCACACAGAAGGCAGAAAGTGATGTAATGATAAAAGCAGAGAGAAAGTGATGATGATATTCTGCTGGCTTTGAAGGTGGAAGAAGGGGCCATAAGCCAAGGGACACAGCTTTAGAAGCTGAAAAAGGGAAGGAGATGGATCATCTCATAGAGCCTCTGGAGGGACTGTGACCCTGCTACCACCTTGAAACTGTTTTCAGAACTGCCTCCAGAAGGGTAAGAGAACATATGGTGTTGTTTTAAGCCATCAAATTTGTGGCCATAGGAATCTAAAACATCTCCCAACTCTTCCTCTTATAAGAATGATTGGAGAAGTCGACCCAAGAGCCTGGCATTTGGTGTGTGCATCAGAAGCACATTAAGTATCATAGATTGGTTTCTTCTTTGTGGCCACAGAGTATACAACTGAATGTGATGTGTGTTTTGGTGGTTTCAACCTTATTCACAGAGGCTGTTTACAAGTCCCATTGTATTATTTTGCCCGATTCTCTAATCTCCAAATCCCCTGGTTCAGAAATTGGGATGTAGAGATAGAGGTGGGAATGAGAACTTCTGTGTAAGGTGCTAGAAATAGCACTAGATTAGGGGTCTGATATATTGGACTGTGCCTGCCTACCAACAAGCAGTTTTGGAGAAGATATTTAACTTTACTGAGTCTTATTTTCCTAACCTGTAAAATGAGTTAAAATTATATACCCTGCCTACCTTGTAGTGTCATTAAAGGCTCAAATGAAATAGAGGGATCTTTTGAAATATAAAAGCTGTCCCCTAACGTTCCCTAAAGTCATTCGATGGTGCTGAGCAAGGTGGGCATGTGTTGGTGAGCCATGCTGGTGCAGAGTAGGGTACTGGAGATAGTTGGGTGAGTTGGCTGTCCATGTGAGTGGATGGCTCAACATGGGCTGAATGTGGAGAGCAGTGTGACTACACAGGTGTGGGGGTGGTGAAAGTGGTATTGGGAGATTGACTACAGTCAAGAGATTGATCTATATATTAAGGATAATGCAACTCAAATCTCTATTCAGGAATAAATATTTCCGTTATCTCAGAAAGTTTCCTCATGTCCTTTCCCAGTCAAATTCCAGTTTCTACCCTACAGAGGTGACCAGTGCTCTGATTTTTCTACCATAAATTAATTTTGCCTATTTTAGAATTTCATTAAAAAATTACATAAATCTATAAATTATGATCTTTTAGGTCTTCTTTCATACAGCATAATATTTTTGAAATTCATCCATTTGTTGTGTGCATCATTACTTTGTTTCTTTTCATTGTTTAGTCATATTCTATTGCATGGATATACCATGATTTGTTTATCTGTTCTCCTGTTGATAATCATTTAGTTTGTTTCCATTTTTTTCATTTGCTATGAAGAAAGTTTAGATAAAACTTTTATTTCTGTGAATATATACCAAGGAATGGAATGGCTGGATCATAAAGAAGATGTATATTTAGTTTTATAAGAAACTGCCAGAACTTTTTTTTAAGTAGCAATATTTTACATTCTTCCCAAGAAGGTATAAGAGTTCTCATTGCTTGGCATTCTTGTCAAAATTTGGTCTTGCCAGTCATTTTAATTTTATACTTTCTGCTTGGAGTGTAGTGCTATCTCATTGTGGCTTCAGTTTGAGTTGGCTGGTAACTAATGACAATGAACATTTTTTCACTGGTTTATTTGTCTTTTATTTTGGATGGTAAGAATTTTTTATACACCCAAGATACCAATATTTAGTTTGATACATACTTTTGAACCTTTTCTCCCAATCTGCAGTTTGCCTATTAATTTTCTCTAACATCATCTTTGGATGAGCAGAACTTACAAATTTTTCTGAATTCAATTTTTTTCTATTATGGCTATTTTTTTTTTTTGGTCCTGTCTGAAAAACATTTGCTTATATCCAAGTCACAATGATATTCCATAATTTTTGTTTCTTATTCTTGCCAGCCTGTTTGCCTTTATGTCATTTCCTGCCCCCTGCCCCCTGCCTCCTTGGCATTTTTTTTTTTTTTGCCTTATTATACTGATTGGGACCTCTAGCACACAATGCTGAGTAGGAGTTGTGAGAGAGGATATTCTTCTCTTGTTTCTGATCATAGGAGGAAAGCATTTTCTCTTTCACTGTCAAATATTAACTATAGGTTTTTCATAGATTTCTTTATGAGATTGTAGGTTTCTTTATTCCTATTTTTCTGAGAGTTTTTATTATGAATGAGTATTGACTTTGTCAAATGCTTTTTCTGTGTCTAGTATAATGATCATATAGTTTTTCTCCTTTATTCTGTAAATGAATTACATTGATTTTTAAAGTATCTTATTAAGTGGTTTTTAGCATATTCATAATATTATATAACCATTATCACTATGCAATTCCAGAACATTTTCATAATCTCAACTCTGTACCCATTAAGCAGTCACTCCCTGTTTCTCCCTCCCTCTAATCCCTGGCAACCACTAATCCCATTTCTTTTTCTATGGATTTTTTTCCTCTTTTGGACATTTCATAAAAATGGAATTGTACTATATGTTGTCTTTCGTCTCTGGCTCTTTCACTTAGCACATTTTAATGATTTATTCATGTTACAGTATGTGTCAATAGCTAATTCCTTTTTATGGCCAAATAATGTTTACTTTTATTTTTATTATTTTTTTTTTGAGACAGAGTCTCACTCTGTCACCCAGGCTGGAGTGCAGTGGTGCAATCTTGGCTCACTGCAATCTTTGCCTCCAGGTTCAAGCAATTCTGTGCCTCAGTCTCCCAAACAGCTGGGATTACAGTCCTGCACCATCACACCTGGCTAATTTTTGTATTTTTAGTAGAGATGGGTTTTCACCATCTCTACCTAAAATTGGTCAGGCTGGTTTCAAACTCCCGACCTCAGGTGATCTGCCCATCTTGGTCTCCCAAAGTGCTGGGATTACTGGCATGAGCCACCGTGCCTGGTTGCCAAATAGTATTTAATTGTATGGATATACTACATTTTATTCATCCATTCATCAGTTGATGAACCTTTGGGTTGTTTCAACATTTTAGCTATTGTGAATAATTCTGTTGTGAACAAACTTGTACAAGTTTTTTTTGTAGACTTTTTTCATTTCTCTTGAGTATATATCCAGGAGTGGGATTGCTGAATCATGTAGTAACCCTATGTTTAATTTTTTGAGAAACCTTCAAGCTGTACTATTTTACATTTTTACCTGCTATGTGTTTCTAGTGGTTGCTTTAGAGCTTGCAGTACACATTTACAATGAATCGAAGTCCACTTTCAAATAACACTATACTATTTCATGGATAGTAAAGCTAACTTTTAACGGATTATTTCCAAGTCTTCTCTTCCTAATTTTATTATGTTGCTGGCATTCATTTCACTTATCCATAAGTTGTAATCACCCACTACATTGCTACTATAATTATTTTAAACAAACTGTTATGTGTTAGATCAATTAAGAATACAAAAAACAGTTCACTGACACAGCAGTGTTATAGTAGGGAAAGAGTTTAATTTTCACGTGGCTAGCCAAGTGGTAGGACAGGAGATAATTCTCAAATCTGAATTCTTGAAAGCTCAGAGGCTAGGGTTTTTGAGGATAATTTGGCAGGCAGGAGAATATGGGTACCTCTGATTGGTTGAGATGAAATCGTAGGACTGTCCAAAATGGTCTTCACGCACCGAGTCATGTTCTGCGTGGAGGCCATGAGTATTATGAAAGAAGAGAAAAAATATTATATTTGTGCTGATGGTGAAATTGTTCATATAGAAAACCTATAAGACTTCAGTTAAAACACAAAACAAACCAAAAAGTCCTCTGAGAATTAATAGGAGAATTAATAGTAGTTACTTATTACTATATAAAAGTTGTCAATAGCTTTTCTTTATATAGATAATAAATATAGAAATAAAAATGAGATATTTTATTAACCATACTAAGAAACATAGGATATTTAGAATTATAATTATTAAGAAATATGGGATTTATATGACAAAAACTATAACATCTTTTAATAAAATTTTTATGTTATATTATTAATTAAAAATTCTTTATAAAGAACATAGGAATAAAAGCTAAATCCACTGAAAGGTACACTATGTCCTTGGATAAGAACACTTCATGTGAATTAAATTCAATTTTATCAAAATTAACATATTCAATGCAATACTAATTAGAATGCTAATATCATTTAACATTTTGAAATCAGGTCAATGATATTCAAATTCACATAGAAAAATAAATGAAAATGCCAAAATGCTATAATAAAATGATAAGTCAGGAGGACTATCCCTACCAGAAACCATCTTTAGATAGCATGTTTTTATAACATGCTATAAAAACACTAAAAATATTAATATGGTACTTGAAAGGAATAGGCAATTAAATCAGTACAAAATAATAGAAAACTCCAAAATAGTTCTCCTATGTGTGATAATGTAATATATGGCAAAGGCAACTTATAATTCAATGCTTTATCAAATTTGTTTTTATGTATTTTTAAACTTAAGTTCAGGAGTACATGTGCAGATTTGTTGTATAGGTAAAGTTGTGTCACAGAGGTTTGTTGTACAGATTATTTCATCACACAGGTATTAAGCCTGGTACCCATTAGTTAATTTTCCTGATTCTCTCCCTCCTCTCACCCTCCATCCTGCACCCTTCATCCTCTACCCTCCAGTATACCCCAGTGTATGTTGTTCCCCTCTATGTGTCCATGTGTTCTCATCATTTAGCTCTCACTTATAAGTGGGAACATGCAGTATTTGGTTTTCTGTTCCTCTGTTAGTTTGCTAAGGATGACGGCCTTCAGTTCCATCCAAGTCCCTGCAAAGGACACGATCTCATTCTTTTTTTATGGCTGCCTAGTGTTCCATGGTGTATTATGTACCACATTTTGTTTATACAGTTTACCATGGATGGGCATTTAGGTTGATTCCATGTCTTTGCTATTGTGACTAGTACTGCAATGAACATATGTGTGCATGTGTCTTCATGATAGAATGATCTATATTCCTTTGGGTATATATATTCAGTAATGGGATTGTTGGGTTGAATGGTAGTTCTGTTTTTAGGTCTTTGAGGAATCACCACACTGTTTTCCACAATGGTTGAATTAATTTACATTCCCACCAACAGTGTAAAAGCATTCCTTTTTTTCTCCACAACCTTGCCAGTACCTGTTATTTTTTGACTTTTGAATAATAGCCATTCTAACTTGTGTGAGATGATATCTCATTGTGGTTTTGATTTGTATTTTTCTAATTATCAGTGATGTTGAGCTTGTTTTCATATGTTTCTTTGCCACATGTATGCCTTCTTTTGAAAAATGTTCATGTCCTTTGCCTACTTTTTAATGGGGTTGTTTGTTATTTTCTTGTAAATTTGTCTAAGTTGCTTATAGATGCTGGATATTAGACCTTTGTCAGATGCATAGTTTGCAAAAATTTTTCATTCTATAGGTTGTCTGTTTACTCTCTTGATAGTTTCTGTGAAAGCAGGAGTGTCCAGTCTTTTGGCTTCCCTGGGCCACATTGGAAAAAGAACTGTCTTGGGCCACACATAAAATACACTAACATTAATGATAACTGATAAACAAAAAATTACAAAAATATCTCATAATGTTTTAAGAAAGTTTATGAATTTGTGTAGGGCTGCATTCAAAGCCATCCTGGGCTGCATGTGGCCCATGGGCTGCTGGTTGGAGCAGCTCGTTTTAAAGCAACCAGTCTGAAACACACACACACACACACATACACACACACTCTCTCTCTCTCTCTCTCTCTCTCTCTCTCTCTCTCTGCAGTGATTTCTACATCTTCCTGTGGACATAAGGTTATGTCTGGTATCATTTCTCTTCAGACTGAGAAACATCGTTTAGCATTTCTTATAGTGCAGGTTTGCTGAAGAGTCGTTCTGCTGTTGTCACTCTGAAAACATCTTTATTTTTCCTGTTAAAGGATATTTTCTCTTGATATAGATAGCATCCTAGGCTGAGGGTTTTGTTTTTCATTTATTACTTTAAAGATGTTGTTGCATTTTCCTATGTTCTTCCTTGCTGATAACAAGTTGGCTATTATTTACATAGCCTTTACCCTGTATATAATGTGTCCTTCTTTGGACTCTGGTTAAAAGCAGCAAATCTGCTTTTAAAATTTGCTGTTTATCTTTTTTTTTTCCTCAGCAGTCTGAATATTATGCTTGAATAGGTATGATATTCTTTGTGTTTATTCTGTTTTGGGATTGTAGAGCTCAAAAAGTCTGTGGATTGATACCTTTCATCAATTTTGTAGAATTTTCAGCTATAATGTCTTTATATACATTTTCAAATAATTGTTCTGCCCTATTTAAATGTGAAAGAAACTTATTGTAATATTATGTATTGTAGCAAAAGCTAGAAACATCTATATGTTAATGGGGAATTTTTAAAATTTGTAAAAAATAAATTCTATTTTTATAAAAAAGAGTTAGGGATATATATAGATATGGATATATAGATAGATAAAGTGAGTCCTCTTTTCCATTTATTAATAAAAGTGAAGTACATCTAAGTTATTGCAGGCTATAATTCATACTGCTTTATGAACAGTGTAAGAATCTTACCCGGTGGCTCACGCCTGTGATCCCAGCACTTTGGGAGGCCGAGGCAGGCAGATCACGAGGTCAAGAGATCGAGATCATCCTGGCCAACACAGTGAAACCCCGTTTCTACTGAAAATACAAAAAAATTAGCCAGGCATGGTGGCACGCGCCTGTGGTCCCAGCTACTCGGGAGGCTGAGGTGGAAGAATCGCTTGAACCCAGAAGGCGGAGATTGCGGTGAGCCGAGATTGCGCCACTGCACTCCAGCCTGGCGACAGAGCAAGACTCCGTCTCAAAAAAAAAAAAAAAGAATCTTACCACTGTCTGTTCCCATTTATAGAATGGTTTTGTTTGCATAAATACAAATGATAAATATGTATACACACACACACACACACACATATACTTGCATATATATAGATGCATAGACAAATAGAAATAAATTGTAAACAATGGTTTGTTTTGAGTGCCAAAACTGGAGGTTGGAAGATTAGTTTTTTCATGTTATAATTTTCTATGCTTTTCAAGAATCACGGAGTAAACATTGCTAAAAATAACAAATTAAAAATAAGAAAAAATTTAAAAATAAGAAGTTTGATATTTAAAGGAAAATGATTCATAAAATGGTCAATTAACCATTTACAAAGGCACCTCAACGAATCCAAATTTGTAGGCCTCAGGAAAATATGGAAATGTATTAATATACTTGCTGTCACAATAACTTACCACAAATTTAGCAGGTTAAAAAACACACATTTTTTATTTTATAGTGTGTTATTTTAAAGAAGTCTTCCATGGGTCTCACTAGGATAAAATCAAGGTGTCAACAGGGCTGTGTTCCTTTCTGGAGGCTTTAGGAGAGGATTCATTTCCCCGTTTGAAGGCACAACAGCAGGTCAAATCCTTCTATGTTCCATCTCCCTGACCCTTCTTTTGCTGTCACATTTTTAACTACCTCTGGAAAAGTTTCTTTGCTTTAAAGGACTCCTGTGATTGAACTGCACCCACCTGAATAATCAGGGATAATCTCCCCATCTCAAGTATTAAGATCCATTATCTTAATCACATCTGTAATTCCCCTTTTGTCATATGTGCTAACACATTCAGCAGTTTTGGGAACTAAGGCATGGACATCTTTGGGTATGGAATGGCTAACCAAGGCTGGGCTCAGCTGGGGTCAGCTCTCATCTTCCTCTTGTCTTCCATGTCTCTCATCTTCCTTTAGGACCAGGGGGCCAGCTGTAGCATGTTTCATTCATGGGAATGATGAAAGCACAAGAGAGCAAGCAGAAATACACAAAGCTTTTGGAAGCAGAGGCTCAGATTTGCACACTGTTACTTCGACTTCCATTGGCCAAAGTAAGTCATATGACCTAATAGAAGCACTTTTCAATTATATTGTAAGGGACATGGACAGGGGGGCCATTAGTACAATATACCACATTCTTTAAACCCAGTTATTTTACACCTAAGCTTCATAGCCTCAACAGATGACCCCCAGACACATGAATAAACTCATCTGTGATCAGCAGATCCAGCCAGCCAAGACAAAAATTGTGAGAATAAGCAGTCATTATTTTAAGCCACTGAATTTTTTGGGTGGTCTGCTATACAATCAAAGGGAACCAATACAAAAATTGGTATCCAGAAATGGGATATTATTTCAAAAAATATCTGAAATGTGTAGCATTGTTTTAGAACTGACTGGTGTTGGGGGGCTGAAAAAATGGTGAGAAAACTATTATAGAGGACTAAAAAGATGGTGAGCTGGTTTGTAAAATAATCGCTTGTAGTATTGGAAAATAAAATTGTTTCTCATCTCTAGCTTCTGCAGTCAGTAACAGATTTTCAGAGTGAGGTAAAGTTTGGGGGAAGGAGGTAAAGGTCAAACTTGGGTTGCTGCCAATAAGTAATGGGCTCAGAGTAAAGTCCAAATCAAGAAAATAGCCACATGACCTTTTACTAAGACTTCTGAAAGAATCAGGTTGATACCTAATCTATCCTCTCTGCTATACTCTAGGACTTTTAGAAATCGTAAGGTCATGGTTCACAGCAGTCTGACATAACAATTCTTCCAAAGGCTGGAGATATCTAGAACTGTTCTCAGAGAATGGCTTTGGATACAGGGAATAAAATAAGGGTATTAGAAACTCACAACATTTTTGAGAAGACTGTAATAGCAGAAGGACCATTTGTCTGAAGTAAAAGAGATAGAGCACTACAAAATGTTAGAAGGCCTTTGGTCTTCCAATTTTTATGACCAGCAATCAGGCTAAAATTTTTTCTCAAAAAGCTTATTTTCCAGTGAGCTCTTGGGGCCAAGGAAGATAATAGAAAGGAAGGATACTGTAGAAGGTAGAGCCAAGATCCATGGATAACACTGAACCGAGGTCACATGTGGTAGCTCACATCTGTAATCTCAGCGTTTTGGGAGGCCAAGGTAGGAGGATTGCTCAAAGCCAGGAGTTTAAGATCAGCCTGAGAAATATAGTAAGACACTGTCTCTCTCCAAAAAGAAAAAAAATTAACTGGATGTGGTGGCGTGCACCTGTAGTCCTAGTTCCTTGGAGGCTGATGTAGGAGGATCACTTGAGGCCAGAAGTTCAAGGCTTCAGTGAGCTATGATCAGTCTGGGTGTCAGAGGAAGACTCTGTCTCTAGTAAATAATAAGTTTAAAAAATGAACTGGTGAGCCACATTCAGGGAACAGAACCAGAGTCAAATCAAGAAACATTTACAATTTCAAAAGTGGAAGGACCTGGAAACATTTTCCCAGCAGGATTCAGAGTTGCTATACATCAGTGACTGTTATGTGCCTCTCATTTTCCGCTTTTTGAGTTAGAATGTTTATTGTAATTATCTTGTCCCTGTTTCACAATTGCATGTGTATATTTGTGAGGTAGCTATATTGCCTTCTTAATTCACAGGTTTCTAGATGAAGAAGATCTGTGTTTATACCTATTATATGGGCTTCCAACCTGATGTAGTATTTGGATAAGACTTGGGAGTCTCTGGATAGAGATGAGCATATTCCTTATGTAGGAGGAGCATGAATAACTCTTGCCTGATGGTAGACTTGTGGTAGGTTGTATTAGTGACTTGCTATGGTCTGAATGTTTGTGTCCTCCCCAAATTAATATGTTGAAATCCTAACCCTTGAGGTGATGGTATTAGGAGGTATGGACTATTGGGAGGTGATTTGGGTCATGAGGGAAGTTCCCTCACATATGGAATTAGTGTCTTTGCAAAAGAGGCCCCAGAAGGCTGCCTTGCCCCTTTTACCATGTTAGGACACAGTGAGATGTCAGCAGTCTGCAATCTGGAAGAGGACTCTTACCAGAACCTGACCATGCTGGCACCCTGATTTTGGACTTTCCAGTGTCCAACACTGTGAAAAATAAAATTCTCTTTTTTTTATAAGCTAATGAGGTATTTTGTTATTTTACCTGAACAGACTAAGATAGGATTCCAGTTCTTCAGTCCTTCCACTATCCAACTCCTATTCTGACTCTGGGCTTGTTTATGTGACTTTCTTTGGCCAATACATGTGGTTGAAATGCCTGTGCGTCACTTCTAAGCTTGGCCTTTTAGAGATTTTTTGTCCAATGCACTTGTATTCTTTCATCTCTGCCGTCACTATGAGAAGATCACATCAAGGTTATTCACTGGTTCCAGGAATGATGAAATTGCATGGTGCATAGCCAACCTAAAGACACACAAATGAGCTAGCAAAACTTGAGATAAGTGAGAAGTCCAGCTGAGATCATCTACATTTAGTCTAGATCAGCAGAATCTTTCAAAGTGTGAAAAATACATGTTTTTTATTATGTGTTATTGAGACTTGTGTTTGATTGTTATACAGCAGTTGTGGATGATAAAAGGAATATCCCAGGAGTTTAGAACAATCTTTTTGTAAATTCGAGAAAACTAACCAACTGTAATTCTTAAGGCATGTACAGTATGCAACTATCAAGGCTGTGCAGTTGAAAAAGCAATCCCTCCAACACTCAGTTTTTTTCCTATCGATGTACAGCTGGGCTTGAAATTCTACCATTTGGACTAAGACACTGCATTTTTTATAATCTTCAGCTAAAATACAAACACCCCATGAAAAGAGTAACATATTAAGGCATCATCAGCATGTATTATATATCCATTCATCAGGAAAGCCAATTGGATGAAGGATTACACAGAGTTGGGTTAGGTGCAGATGGATGTGTATGCCAGGAGGAATTGGGCAAAGTGTGAAGAGGTGGGCAGAGGCTAAAAATGAATATTGTTTCTTCTCAGATTTGTCTTGAAACTTACTGTCTTAGAGGGTAAATTTAATGAATTAACTAATATTAAATATAATTATGTATTTTTAATATTATATAGTATGTAATATATAATTTTATGTTGTATAATTTTACATATATATCTTTTAGTCTCTTTCATTTCACAGTCAAGAAAACTGAGGCTTTTATTTTTACTTTAATTTAATTTAATTTTGAGTCAGGATCTTGCTCTGTCACCCAGGCTAGAGTGTGGTGGTGCAATCGTAGTTTACTGCGGCCTTGAACTTCTGGCCTCAAGCAACTCTCCTGCTTCAGCCTTTTGAGAAACTGGGTTTTAATGACCTGTAAAGGCTGGCAAAAGACAACCAGGTGAACCACCAATGCACTAGAAAGTATGTTTGGGTAGTAGTTTAGATTTGAAAACATTGGCTCTGCCACTAGTCCTCTGGGATATGGCTGCAACATAGACTCGTAATATTTATTTTCTTGCTCAGGGAATTTTCCTCTTCTTTTACTTTCTTGGACACTGCCAGTGTTTTATTTCTCACCTGTTCAACAACCTATGTGTGGGGTGGTGCCTACTTACTAGTTTAGATCAGAAATAATGTACTCAGGTATGCTCATGCTATGTGATATGAGGTGCTACGACTGGACCTGCCTTACTTGATCAGTCAGAGAAGATGGCATGAAAACTATTGTCTTTCTGGCATGGGTCCACTGTCCTGGACTCCTGCCATCTTTGGCCTAAGATCAGGTTAAGGATGATCATTGTGATTTTCTAGGCCCTTTTATGAAGGTATCTTTCAACCTCTCTAAGCAGAGGCAAATGACTGAGCTGAGTATAAAACTTGAAACACACATCTTGACCAAGTAATTTTTTCTCTTTCCAACAAATTGTCTCGTTTTCTGTCTAGGAGATACATACACACACACACACACGTGTATATGTATGTATGTATGTATGTATGTATGCATATATATTTGACAGAATCTTGCTCTTTCACACAGGCTGGAGTACAGAGGTACAATCATAGCTCACCGTAGCCTCAACCTCCTGGGCTCAAGCAATCCTTTCACCATAGCCTTCTGAGTAGCAGGGACTATAGATGCATGTCACCATGCCCAGCTAAATTTTTTACTTTTTAAAGAGACGAGGTCTCATTTTGTTTCCCAGGCTGGTCTTGAATTCCTAGGCTCAAGTGATGCTCCTGCATTGGCCTCCCAAAGTGTTGGGATTACAGGCGCAAGCCACTAAGCCTGGCCAGTCTTGCATAATCTTGAGGAATAATTGGATATTACCTGAATTGTCTTTCAACCATCAGCTGCTGAGGTTCCTTCCCTTAAGCATTTCATACATCAGAGTAGAGGGGACCACAACCATGGTTCACCAATGGTTGTTTTGTAGGTATGATGTCAAGACTCTTTTCTTGGTGGAAAATTGACTCCTTTTGAAGCCAGGATGATGCAAAATGATGACATTACATGAAAACATTTACTTTCTCATTTGAGTAGAGAGATGGGCTTAATTATTTGTGAACAGACTAATTACAGGGTAGTAAACATGTAAAAACTCATGTGATATTAGATAGAGTAAGATATAAGACTGAAAAACTACTCATGTTTTTATTCCTTTCAGTTTGTAACTTTTGGGAATAGACTAGACTAAATCATCTGGCATGATGCTTTCCAATGGAATGTTTTTCATGTCTAGGTGCTTCTAGATGAAGGAAGCTTCATCATGCAGCACCAGATATGGTCTCAGTATGCTGGAACAGACTGTACAAAGGCATTCTAAAACATCACTGTTCCATGCTATCTTTATCATCTAATTTAATGTAGCTTAACAAGCTCTTCTTGTCCACCATTTGAACTTAATCCTTGCTAGTGTAGGATGAGCAGTAGTAACCATGACATAATTTAATGGTCAGGAGTAATGTTCAATGGTGTTACATAGGAAGTATCATTTTTTGCACAGAGAATTGGTATTCAGTTGGACTCCAATTGAAATACGACTGTTCACTAAAGTCCTGACATGCCAAAGAACACAAAAAGTGGCATTAGGTTTAAAGAACTGCTGACAAACACAGTTTACTCCTATACTAGCAAGTAAAGTGAGCAGGTAACATTTACAGAGTATGGTAGAGGAAGAAAACTATTTTAGGCACTCTATTTAAAGAGAACTTCATGTGTTTGTAGGTTTAAAAACTAAGTACTATATACAAAAAATTTGTAGGTTTGAAGATTAAGTAAAGAAACAATGGCTGCCCCATACTAAATATCATGGGAAAGAACTTGTGGAACACAGGGGAATAATAATGAAAACATGGTAAAATTAATATAGGGACTGAACTTGAGTAAGTATACAACCATATAAATTTTTATTGGATTCATAATGCCAAGGCATGTGAAAGTGATATCATCATCACCATTGTCATCACCACCACATTGATTTATCCAGTACTTATTGTAAGTCTCTGTGATAAATGATTTACACACTTTAGTTTACTTAATTTCTTTTCTCTCTCTTTTTTTTTTTTTATGATGGAGTCATACTATGTCGTCCAGGCCGGAGTTCAGTGGCATGATCTCGGCTCACTGCAACCTCTGCCTCCTGGGTTCAAGTGATTCTCGTGCCTCAGCCTCCTGAGTAGCTGGGATTATAGGCATGCGCCACCATGCCTGGCTAATTTTTGTATTTTTAATAGAGATGGATTTTTGCCATGTTGGCTAGGCTGGTCTCAAACTCCTAACCTCAGGTGATCCGCCTGTCTTGGCCTCCCAGAGTGCTAGGATTATAGGCATGAGCCACCGCGCCCAGATAGTTTACCTAATTTCCAAATAACTCCCTGAGGTAGGTCCTCTTATGTTGATTTTATAGATGAGGAGACTGGATAGGCTAACTACCTTGCCCAAGATTACACAGCTGGTATCTAGACTCTTTTCTGGCTTAAGATCTTAATCATCACACTACATAAGCTTACCCATGAAATACTAGAGATACAGTTTCCACATCTGCATTTGGGCTTCTCATTGCCCACAAATCTTTTTGTTATTTTCTGTTTCAGAGTTAAATATGCCATTCAGGACTATTTATGTATACATACTCATAATGAATGAATAAACCCTTTCTACCCGTTGCACTCAGAATTCGTGTAACCAGAGTTAACATAAACAGCCTCTTTTACAGAAAGATCTGTTTATAAGACTTAATTATTTCTGGATTTGCTGTTATTACAGTCTTTATTACAGTAATTTGAAGCTCTGTTCATCCACAAAACTTACTAAAGTAAGCTGTGAAATCAACCACAAAGGCATCTCTTCTGGTGAAACAACAGAAATATCTTTAAAGGTGAGAAAACTTTGAAAATCATTAACACTTTCTTTTTATTGCTTTTTTAAAAGGCTGGTTTGAATTGTCATTACAGTGTCCCAGGTCCTTTGGAAAGGACTGCTTTGCATTAAACTATCTTGATAGCAGGGTTTGTGCTGCATAAACAATGACAGCTTGTCAGACTGCTCTGGTCTGTCTGTGTAGAATGCTATTGCTGGCTTTTTAATGTTTCTTTCATTCTACAGAGTTTTACTCTTCTGATGAAAAAAAGTAAATTCATACTGTTTATTTTGTTGGTATGATGGTATTTTGAGTATGGTTTTGAATATGTTACTTACATACGATTTTATTAGAGTGATTATCTTTGGGTCTTCATGTAAAACTTAAAGACACCAGTCTGATAATCTATATCTCTGGTTATGTTTTCTTTCTTTCTCTCTCTCTCTCTGCAAGTTGCAGCCAAAAACCATTTAAAAATATTCTCTTCACACTGTATTTTTTTTTTTTTTTGAATCTTGCCTTCCACTGAAGGTTCAGGGACAAAATGATTTACTTTTCTTTGTATTTTGTAAAAATGATAAAATTATCTTTATTTTGCCTGCTCAACTTTTCTCATATAGAATTTATCTTGTATAAACAGATAGATATCACTGCTATTCCCTTAGGTAAAATTCAGAATATTCTTTATTATTTTGAGGGAAAAGGAAGAGAAATAAAAAGATATATATATATATAATCTTTATATATACATTTATATATTATATATACCTTTATATATATCTTAGATTTATATATAGTTAGATTTATATA
Organism: Cacajao melanocephalus; assembly: GCA_963573385.1. NCBI lineage: Eukaryota > Metazoa > Chordata > Mammalia > Primates > Pitheciidae > Cacajao > Cacajao melanocephalus. Next base: position 22,936 of record CAUYLG010070003.1, read on the forward strand.
GAGATATATCTATAAATACATATTTTATATAAAGATATATATATCAGTAGAGTTTTAGATTATTATGAGCAACTATTTATGATGAAGCTAACTGTAGCTTCTCAAAGGCAACAGTTAAGCTTGTCTGATTTAATGCCAATAAATCTAATATTTTATACTGTTTTACATGCAAATAACAGATGTGAATATGTACATACATTTTATTTTAGAGTACAATTTGATCATTTGTTCTTAGCATTCTCTTTTTTCCAGAGTTGTATTTCTCTCTAGAAGACAATTCTGCCCACATAGGGGTCTTCTGAAAATAGGAGGAATAATGCAACAGAATAACTAAGAGTACTGCTTAGCCAAAATTTGACAAAAGGATATTTGACAAAAGGTTATAGAAATCACACAGAGACAACATACTTACAGGTATGTCAACCAAATTGTGACTGAGGATTGCTGTGCCATCAGTTACGTAAGGCAGCTACTCTCTCTGTTACCTTCTCACTCTTTCTTGAACCACAGGGTCTTAAGTATCTGCCTCTTTCTCTATGTTGCTCCATTCTTTTTCTGCACATCAGTCTATTTATATATTTGTCTGTATCAAAATGGCAAACTCTGTCAGAGTCCATCCATCCACTTGGACCTTTAGTTAGATTATGTTCTACCCACTGAGTACAGCTGGGATTTCTCCTAATTTAAATTCTTGAGGAAGTATTTTAATTGGGTGCTGGCTAGACAATAGATTGCCTGGTCTTGGATCAAGTGTCCACTATTTATCCAATCAATCATACTAATACTGCAGATAATATGTGCATTTGAGACTATTTTTTACAGAGTTGTGGGAAAGGCAGGCACATTTACAGGCTAAAAGAAATAATAGGAACACTTATAAGGAGGTAAGTGATTTTGAGAGATTGATTTTTTGACAGACCTCAAATCAACCTTCTGATTTAATCTATAAATAAGAGTCAGCTATGTGCATTAAGAAAAATACCTCATCATATTTTTAATCTATTGAGCCCTCTGACATTTTGCTTCATTAAAAGTAATTATCTAAGTATCTTCTTTGCTTTCTCCCAATTCTATTCCCAGTTTACTTTCTCCCCTATAGATACCACTGCAGCCCTTTAGGCTACAATTGGGCATCTCCCAGCAGTGCTCCCTATTTCCTCTTCTAGTGTCTCAGAGAGGTTATTTTGCTGTAATTCAAGTCTTTATACCCAAACTTCAGTATTAGATTCCTTGCTGAGTATTTGGGCCCCCCCTTTGAAATGTTATTTGAAAGTTTACCTGACTTATGTGACTCTCCAGTTCCTTTCTAAGAATAGTGAATGGGAACTTTTTACTGGCAGAGGAGATAGTTTCTTCTACTGTTTGTTACATCTAAAAGGTAGAAGATTTGGTTGGGCGCTGTGGCTCACGCCTGTAATCCCAGCACTTTGTGAGGCTGAGGCGGGTGGATAGCCTGAGATCAGGAGTTCAAGACCAGCCTGGCCAACATAGTGAAACCCTGTCTCTACTAAAAATACGAAAAATTAGCTGGGCATGGTGGCAGGTACCTGTAATCCTAGCTACTTTGGAGGCTGAGGCAGAAGAATTGCTTGAACCCAGGAGGCGGAAGCTGCAGTGAGCCGAGATTGTGCCATTACACTCCAGCCTGGGGAACAAGAGCGAAACTCCATCTCAAAAAAAGAGACGAGATTTGCTATTTTCAGAAACATGATCAAAAAGTAAATTAGCACTGAGACAGGTAGGAAGCAAACAGGACCATTATGCTGAGAAATCTAGGTCAGCAAAGTCATCTTTTTGGAAGGGCGTCCTAACAGGGAGCACATCTTTTCAGGCTAAAGATATTAGTTAATTGCACTTATAAGTTCCTCATGATCCAATTTTTGACATTTGATCTTGGCTACTTTTGAGGACAGTATAGGACCCTTGTTTGAGACACAGAGAAACCACTCGCTTGAAAATGATAATTCAGGCTTCTTGATGGATTCACCATTGGTCTTTCTAGCCAAGGAGGGTTTAATAAAAGTCAATCTGAGCCACTTAATGGCAAAGCACTGATGCTTTTCCACTTCTGCCCATGATCTATGCTGTGACATGGATGTTGTATTACATTCTAATATCTATACACTGAACGGTCATTCAGTTGTCCAGCATGCTAAGTGGGTCACTTTATCAGCCTGCAAAGTCAGTTACAAACTGAATTGCTTATGGAAGTTTCAGGTTTCAGCCATCCTGCATAAAGTGATTTAAACTGGAGCCAGAAGGCGAAGACTGAGACTGATATAAGCAATGATGAGACATCCTCATGCCTGTTTGTCTTTTTCTACCTGTGCTCAAAAACTTGGCTAGAACAAAGTCAGCTAGCCATAGGAGGAACACACAGTCAAGTTGCTATGTCACCTTGGTGAGCTGTTTGGCCTCTTTTGGTCTCCATTTCTTCGGGAAAATGAAAGTGTTGGGTGAGATGAACAGTTCCTAGCCCTGATGGTGGGTTGCTTGAGTGTATTGTGATTGGATGGGAAGTGTGTTGGAAGCAATTTGTTACAGATTACATTTAATATAGGTTTGGGAAATGGTTTTGTATTTTAAGAGTAAATTCAAGGTTGTTCCTATAATATTGTCTCTCTTACTTGCTTGCATTAAGGTATGCTTTCATGAGTAAAACAGGAGAGATATGAATTAATTTCCTAGGCCTGCAATAACAAAACACCACAAACCAGATGGCTTAAAACACAGACATTCTCTCACATTTATGCAGGCTAGAAGTTCTGAATCAAGATGCTGGCAGAGTCACGCTCCCTCTGAAGTCTCTAGTCTGTGGTTTGGCGAATCATGAATCCTAAGTAACAGCAGTAACATCAATAGTGAGTGAGGAACTCTCTAGATGAGAGCGATTAGTCATTGCATTGGCTTTCATGGAGACATAGATGTCTCTTGAAAAATCCGTAAAGCCTTCTAAGTAGTTGAGGACATTATCTCCTCTGACTTCCAGACTGTTTTCTTGGGAGTTCTTCATTTGGCCTTTGGGGCTTAAATATCTTAGAGCTGTTTAGGTAGTCATTACTTAAATGATCCCAGACAACGGGGGGTGTACCCTATCTTACAGTTTTCCAGACAGGCATTTCCTTTAAGATGCACTCCAATGCTAACAATTCCTATTAACAGTAGTTTTACTCTGAATTTGATGTCTAATATGGCAGACAAAATGGATTTTCTTCTATTTGTGCTTAGAGGAGATAGTGAACTGCATTTTAAACTTCGTTAGATTACCAAGTTTTCTTTTAAATGTTCAACAAAATTAAATGCAGACTTTTCAACGAGGGCTTGCAGTGGGGCCGGTGGCAGTTGTGGGTGTGTAACTCGGTAAGCTTGGCAGAGAAGCCAAGAAGCCCAGGTTGGGGTTTTTTCGAAGACCAGGAACTGCTGATTCCTGCCTCCACAGAAACCAGAGCCCGGGGAGGGCAGGCGGGACTTAATGGCTCCAAGATCACTACCCATCGTCTCTCCCGCAGACCCCTTGTGAAGACGTAGCAGCGGCTGCTTGCTGAACTAACCGGCCCATTGACGGTTAAGTTTCAGTGGGATGAGCCCTGCAGAAAGATGCGCACCTCGCTCCTCGCTGGCCTCCGACCCTACGCCTGGGTGACCGCACCCCCGGGGCCCTCCCGTCCAGTGCCTTGGCCACTGGCTTCTCACAGATCACCAACAACCTGTAGTGATGGGGTGGCCTCGTGCTGTCCGCTGTCCACATCACCACGGTAATCGATGTCTCAGTGCGTGCGCCGGACACCTTCGACAGGGCACTCAGGATGCGCAGGCGCTGTGGGCCGCTGCGTGCGTGCGTGCGTGCGTCTCGCGCTTGCGCGACTTGCTGGGCCCCCCAGCTGATCACCTCCGAGGTCTGAGGGTGAGGCAGGGCCTCCCTTGGCGCCCACTCCTGGGGGAGTAGCAGCTACGCCCCTGCCGGACGCCCGTCAGCCGCCTGACAGTGGCTTTGGGGAACCCTGCATCTACCAGGAGTCTCAGTGGTTTGGCAAGAATACTGGGCACATGGTCAGCTCCCTGAGGAGTGTGATCCCTGAGGACCATGAGAAGGAGGTCAGTTTAATGGGGATGCTAACCGTGGGGCCACCCCGGCCCACAGGGTCCCGGGTGCTGGTTGGCTGTTGGTCTTCCACCAGTATCTAAACTTGCGCTTCTATTAATACTTTCGTTTATACAGAAACTCACATGATGTCTTCTATAGTAGGAAGGAAAAAAGGGAGAGTTAACTGCAGGTTTTGACCTTATAATCCGTATGTCTTTGAAGAGTAAAACTCACTGCATAGAAGATGAAAATAAGTTTCCTACCCTGAGAGTGCCAAGTCATGAGCACTAGTGCCAGGCCAGTGAGGTGAGGCAGGTGGTACGCACTCAGAGGGACCTGCCATCAGTACCCAAGCCATGTGGTAGGCCTGGAATCTTATAGCCCTACCCAGCCTGTCTACCCAGGAGCAAGTCAGCCAGAATCCTAGCTCATTCTTTGGAACCCAAGGCCACAGAGCCGTAGACACCATGGCACCTTCAATATCTCTCACACTGAGTGCCAACCTATAGGATACGTGGCCTTCAAGCGGTTCGCTGGGGTCCCAGCTATTCTTAGGCTACCTCAGGTCACCCTTTCTTTCACCTTTTACCAGAGCAGCCCAACTTTGGTTTTCTAGATGGATTTAAGCATAAGAAAGCGTTCGAAGAAAGTATTCCTATACTTGTCTGTTCTCATATTGCTATGCAGAAACACCTGACACTGGGTCATTTATAAAGAAAGGAGGTTTAATTGGCTCACAGTTCTGCAGGCTGTGCAGGAAGCATAGTGACTTCTGCTTCTGGGGAGGCCTCAAACAGTTTTTATTCATGGCCGAAGGCAAAGTGGGAGCAGGCATCTTACATGGCAAGAGCAGGAGGAAGAGTGAGAGAGAGAGGTGCTACACACTTTTAAACAACCAGATCTCACAATAACTCACTATCAGGAGAGGAGCACTGAGGAGATGCTGCTAACCCAGTCGTAAAAACTCTGCCCCCATGATCCAGTCACCTTCCACCTGCCTCCACCTCTAACACCAGGGATTACAATTCAACTTGAGATTTGACACAGATCCAAACCATAGCAAGTCAACTATATAAAATTTAAAAACAATGTTTTGACAGGTGGTAAGGTCTCAAGGTGCTTGCAGTTATCTCCCACCAGCCTTTGAGGAAAAGTGGCCTAAGTCTCCTTGCCTGGAGCATGTACTGAGAGAAGAGCAGGGCTGTTGTCCTTTGGGTTTCGTTTTGCAGGCCTTGACTTGGAAGGTTGCAGCTGTGGGCTGGAACCCAGCTCTGTCACCTCTACTGCATGTGACATGGGGCCTCCTGGAGGCCCAGTGTCCTCACCTTTCAAAGCAATGACAGCCCTTTTCTCACAGAGCTGTTGTGAGGATGAAATGATCATTAGCAGTGGGCCTGGAACATGGCACATGCTTAAAGAGCGGTTCTTGTTATTAATGATACTCTTGGGCTCTGCTGGTCCTGGGGAAGCACACCCATCCCCATCCATAGCATTTCCCCCATTTGTGCATATCCCTTTATTTTTATAAAGTGTGCTTCCAAATATCATCTTGTGGGAGGGAGAAAACAAGGTTTAAGATCCTTTCAGACCCTATATCAGGGAGGACTAGATTTTGCAGCCTTTTCAGAGTTCTCATTGTGTTTAATCCAAAGGTTTTAAAGCAAGGAGCTCCTGCCAGCTCTCTCTCAAAATGTTTCCTTTAGAATCATACACCATCAGAGCCAGTGCCCTGTTCTGGCTAACTACTTCAAGCCACAGGAGCACTTGCCCAAGGGACAAATGAGTTGGCCTCAGCAGTAGGCCCTGAAATTGGGAGGGTTCAAACTCCCGGAATGACTGGGGATGCAGTTTGGGACCAGCTATTCTAATCTGGATGTCTGCAGACAATATGTGAGAAAAACAAAAGCACAAATGCTCTGATTGAGTTGAAGCTGTGGCTCCAGAGCCCAGTGGAAGCTGAATGCAGCTTCTCTTCAAACACACCTACTTCCACAAAGGGAGTAACCAGAGATACCATTTGGGAGGAAAACTGAATGAAAAAAAATAATCACTGCTCTAGACTGATCCTTTTGTTTTAGAGATGGAAAAACAGGCTGAGAGAACACAGATGTGGCAGAGTTCCTCAAAGCGGCTTTTCTGGCTGAAACCTAAATAGAAAATTTATTTTAAAGCACTTTTTAAGAGAAATACATGAGATATATATTATATATATATATATATATAAAACATATAAAAATATATAAATATATATAATATAATTTATATAAAAATAAATTATATGATATATAATGTATATATTTATATGTAATAAAATAGTATATAATAAAATTTATGTTTATATAATTTATATGACATATAATGTATATACAAATATATATAATGTATATACAAATATATACATTATATGTCATAAATTATATATAAACAAATTTTATATATTTATTATATATATGAATGTATTTGTATATACATTATATATCATATAAATTTATATGTAAACAAATTTTATTATATATTATATATAATTTATATCTGTCACTTTATTTTTTTAATTTAAAAATGCTTTTTAAAATTTAAATTAACATTGTTTTATTTGTATGTGTTCATGGGGTACAAGTGCAATTTTGCAACACTGACATATTGCATTGTGATGAAGTCAGGGCCTTCTGTGCATCCATCACTGGAGCAACATGCATTGTACCCACCAAGCAACCTTTTATCATCTACCCCCTTCCTGCCCTTCTTATTACTCTGAGTCTTCATTGTCTATCATTTCTTTGTTTCATTTTAAAATACCATAAAAAGGAACTTTTTTGGATGTACAGTTTTATGAGCTTTGATACATGTATAGTTTTATGTAACCATAAGCACAGTCAGAATCCATGGCAGTTCCATCACACTGAAATATTCCCTTATGCTTCCCCTTTGTAGGCAAGCTCTCACCCTACCCCAGCCTCTGGCAAACACTGACCTATTCTCCTTCCCTATGGATTTTCCTTTTCTAAGGCGTCACATAAATGTCATAATGCATAATGTGACCTCTGGAGACTGGCTTCTTTCACTGATTACAGTGTCTTTGTGATTAACTCATATTGCTGCTTTTTGGTGGTGTTCCATTTTATGGATGTACCACAGTTGTTCACTTGATGAAGGATATTTGGGTTGTTTCCTATTTTTGGTGATTATGAATAAAGCTGCTATAAACTTGATTGTGAAAAAAGCTACTATAAATGTGAAAGTCATATTAAAACAAAGGTAATATATACTCAAAATTCATTACTTCCTTATGATTTTCCTAAATTTTATAATGTCTGTGCCGAGGTTATTTTACATCTATTGTATCTGTATGGTAGAAATGTTATATATAATGCTGTGATACCGAGGATCTCTTCTTCAACTCCCAGTGCGGTCATATTGATAGTTTGAAGTCATCCATGGTTGGAATATTTACACCATAGAGACTGGCAAGTGCTACACATCAGGACCTATCTGCCTCCACCCACAACCCCCAGATAGTGGTTAAACATCTCGTAGCACACCACTGATTCTGATTACAATGACAGTGTATACCAGAAACTTTAGAAAAAGAATCCAATAAGTATACCCTATGACTATGACACCATGTGATAAGGTTAGTCTTTGTGTCCCCCCCAAATCTCATCTTGAATTGTAATCCCCATAATTGCCATGTGCCAAGGGAGAGACCAGGTGGAGGTAACTGAATCCTGGGGGTGGTTTCCCTATGTTGCTTCATGTAGTTAGTGAGTTCTCATGAGATGTGATGGATTTATGTGTTTGACAGTTCCTCCCTCACATGCTGTCATTGCCACCATGTAAGACGTGCCTTGCTTCCCCTTTGCCTTCTGCCACAGTTTTAAGTTTCCTGAGGCTTCCCCAGCCATGCTGAACTGTGAATCAATTAGACCTCTTTTCTTTATCCAATCTTGGGCATTTCCTTATAGCAGTGTGGAAACAGGCTAATACACCATGTATCCTGGAAGTTCAATGTCAGCTATGATTTTAGTGAGCAGTTCATTAAATATGCATAATTAAATGTGATTTACAGTTTTAACATATACGACTTTACCTATTACTAAGATCCTAAGTCAGAAAAACTTTTGCCAGTCTGCATATTGTATTGTCACGTTTGTTTTTGAAATTCATGTCATTGAACCTCAGAGGAAAACATAAATATTTGGAAGAATACAATGTTGATAGTTTGTAAACACTTGCAAACCATTCCTTTGGGCCAGTTCAGGGATAAAATGACAAGATACTCTGTGAAGCTTGGAGTTGGCCAGGTTTTTAACTTGCTGTGATCTGATGAAATATTTTAGTTTTGTTTTCTTTTTTTTTTGTTATGCACTAGCGCTGCAGGCATTAGCTGAAAATGAATTAAAGGCCCCAGAAATAGTGATTCTGCAGCCAGCAAGGTATTAGAATAGAATTAATTATCTGAATGTGTTTGCAAATAGAATTGGCCCTCCTACCTATTTGTTTCCATTTCAGCCTAAGAGGTAGGTGGGAATCTACTTAATATCCTTTAAGGATTTGACCCCTCTGCCTATGTGGCTTCTGATTCAGATAAATATTTAAAATCCATTAAAGGAAAGCCATAAATAAAAGCAAATATAACAAAGAAAATATATAACTTCTCAAAACCATTAGAAACTATTTATTTACATAGTGCCAAAAAATAAATTGACTCATGGTTGTAATCCCACCACTTTGGGAGGCTGAGGTGGGTGGATCACGAGGCCAGGAGTTTGAGACCAACCTGGCCAACATAGTGAAACCCTGTCTCTACTAAAAAAAACTCCAAAACAACCCCAAAATCAGCCGGACATGACGGTGTGTGCGTGTAGTCGCAGCTATTCAGGAGGTTGAGGCATTAGAACTGGTTGAGCCTGGCAGGCAGAGGTTGCAGTGAGCTGAGATTGAGCCGCTGCACTCTAGCCTGGGAGACAGAGCAAGACTCTGTCTCAAAAATAAATAAATAAATAAAATAGAATAAAAAACAAATTGAGACTTAATAAGGAGAGACTATTACAATTGGAGAGGGTGGACTACTACGAAGGGGGAAAGGAACTGTTGCAATGGGAGAATGCTTTGACTGTATTATCTACAAGTGTCTCAGTCATCAGGCAGAAAGAGCTTTTATTTTATAGGGAAGAGTAAACAAGGCTAGAAAGAACCAGGTGTGGGAGGTAGGATCAGCAGGTGGTGTGATTGGACGTTGAGCAGAAAATGTCCTTTTTTTGTGGTTAGCTGGTTCTCAAGAGGGGCTGTTTAGGAGGTTTTGTTACTTGTTCTAGTGTCCCCTTAGTTTCCAATGCTTGATTAAGCTCAAGGGTGGGCCGAAGTTCAGGGGCACAGGGGAAGGAGAGAAGTCTCTAAGGTTTGGTCAAGTCAAGTTACTGGGTATTTTGTCCAGATTGATCAGTGGGGTTAAGCAGTTCAACTAATCATTTATAAGAAAAAAAAAAGACAATTTCGAAGGTCTATGTCTTGCTTTGTTATAGGTAGACAAGGGGGTCATTGTCAATCTGAAATAATCAAAGGGATCAGAATGCAATTTTAAAGAGTTTATTCAAGCAAAAAGCTGCGAACAGCCATTTGAAAGACACATACTCCAGAGAAATGTGGTAGTGTTCCGAAGTTAAAAGTTCAATTCTTCTTATTTAAGCAGAAAATGAAGAAATTTAACAGGATTACAACATTTTCTATACTTGGTTGATTTATGAGTAATTACAATTTAATTAGCTTGTTTTATTTTCCTTATGGCTTGTTCTCATTTTTAAAAACCAGTTTAAAAGACTATATGTAACATTCTATCTTAAAACAATGTGATAGCCATGAAGTTTTCATATAAGAAAAGTAAGGGAGATTAGGGGCAGCAAACCACCATGGCACATGTATATCTATGTAACAAACCTGCACATTCTGCACATGTATCTCAGAACTTAAAGTAAAATTTAAAAAATTAGCAGAAAAGGGAGAAAGTTTTTCATTCACCATAAGAAATTTATATAAAGGCATTAAGTTGGCAAATTAGGTTTGGAAGCAGAAGGTCAAAAAGATTGCTAAAATGAGGCCTCCATGCAAAACACATACTTCTGCTCCCCTGTATAATATTCCTCCCACTCATTTGAGTTTTTTCCTACACCTTTGGGGACCAAAGTGCTTTTTCCTTCAGGAAGTGGAGACACATGGCCTTCTCCCCATCCTCTTTTCCTTCTCCTGCTTTCCTTCCCCTATAGAAAGTACCTTGAAATAGCATAGTCCATCCTTGCATGTGCACAAGCTATCATTTAAATAAAAGTATACATGGAGTAAAAATCATATTAAGGATCAGATTCAACTTATATTTTCTATTTCTTCTTCCTTTCCCTTTTCACACATTCTACTGGGCAGAATTATGTCTTAATCAAATTAGTATCCTGTGCCATATATGGAAATGTGCAACATACGGTACTTGTTAAATGCATTTGTTTTTATTGCAGAGCTAAAAAAATAAAATTAGAAGCAATTAAAAAAAAGTAAGAGGGAAATAAATCTACAGTGAAGATCAACAGTGAAGAGGGATAGACTCTTTCCTGGTCCCCTTTAGCTGGTTACATCATTTTACAAAACAAAGAAGGCTTAATTTAACAGAGAAACGAAGGTCACAGTTTCCTAGGTTATGGCTGCCTGTCACATGACTCAGGTTCCACAGTCATATTTATTTAAGGCTCAAAATAATTTAGAATTCCAATAACTTAGATTTTGAATTACTTATTTTCATATCATCTCTGGGCCTCTTTAAGTTATATTCAGGATGGTTCTTTACAGTTAGCTGTTTTCTGAAATACAAAAGGATGGTGGTTGGAGTGGTCAAGGAAAAACTTCACCTTTACCCTTTGAAGTTTCACTAAAAAATCAACTCACAAAAGGCAGATTAATAGGAGAAAAGGCATACACATTTATTAACATACACATGGGAGAGAACCACAGAGTGATTACCCCAACCCCCAGTGAAGTTCAGAAGCGTATATATATACATACACCATCTTGAGGGTTACAAGAAGAATTGGGGCTTGGATTGTGGCAAAACAGGTTATGGTGATAAAACAAGTCGTCATGGGAGGGGAAAAAGAGGAGGCCTGGCTGGTAAAGATGGTCTTGTTATGTAGATGAAACCTCTCTGAGCAGCTCTTGGAGAAAATATATAGGGAATGTTTCTTTTAGACCTTTAAAGGTGTCAGACTCTTAGTTGATTTTTCCATAATCAGACAAGAGAAGGCGCTCAGAGAAGATCTGGCTGTGTCAATGCAGAGAAAATCTCCCCACAAAAGACAGATTTTTAGCTATTTTTGTATTTCCAGCCCTTGTGAATAGTCATTTTCAGCCATGTCAAGGAAATATATTTTGGGGTAAAATATCTTAGCTTCCCTCTTGGCGGTAGTAGTGGTGGGATTTCTTTACCAGGACTTTTTCCAAGAGCCCAGGGCTCAGGTAAAGTTTAATGTTTTCAGCAACTAATGCAGTTTATAGTATATTTTACATTAGGTTTCTCTTTTGTGGGAGACCAGAATATACTGCCCTTAAATTATGCAGGGTTGTTGAGCAGAAGACAAATAGGAAGAAGCAGATTCATGGACATTCTCTGCCTTCTTTCTATTTGCCTAAAAATATAATATAGATTTATACAGCTATCTTGCGCCCTCTTTTACTGGGGAGAACAAAGGTTAAACACGGAAGACTTCAGACCCTCATTGGACTGGAGAACATTCCAGAGGAATTTACATTAACAAGCTTTACTAATTAGCCTTTATTTGGGACTAATTTACCTCTGGTTACTGTCCCTAGAGGCTAAAAGTTCTTTGCCTTTGCCTTGTTACTGCTCTAAAAATTGACTGCTTTTTGTTGAAGATGGTATTAAGTGGGAATTCAGAGCCACCTCTTGGAGAACTCCTCATTCTCTGGGTATTTCCCATGCATATATGAAATATCCATAATAATAAACATTTGTTTATTTTTCTTTTATTAATCTGTCTTTTGTAACAGGAGTTCATTCCAACTAAGAAGCTATGGGGGTTTTTCCCCTGTAGCTCTTAACTGTAGGCTCTAATGCTGTGCTCTATTTGAGAAGCTGTATCAGACATTTTTGTTTTGTTTTATATTTTCCTTTTATTTAAAAACATGTCTTCTGGAATTGCTTGGTAGTTGGAAATAAAAATTTTGCCTGGGGTTAGAGCTTGTACTTCTGAAGCTGTTGCAAGGAACCTGTACTGTCCTCCAGCACAAAATCCCTAATGCTACTTACAAGCTTGAGATGTCACAAACATGTTTTAGTAATTGGAAGTTACTAAAATTACTGTAATTCAGACTGGAAATAACTTCTCAGTTCTCCAAAACCTAGACTAAGTTCCTCTTTGAAGCTAACAAAGAATCAGCCTTCCTTTCTTTTATCCTCTCAATTTCTTCCTCTCTCTTCTCTTCTTCTTACTAACATTACCATTTTTATCCTTTTAACCAGCACAGTAGGCAAGTTATCTTCTCTGCAAAGAGCTACTGTACATAGATTGCCCATTTTCAGTAATCAGTAAAACATGTGGAACATATTAATATAGAATAATTATTCTATATGTAAATTCTATGTAATATAGATTTAATTATTTTATATTAATATATTAATATATTATATTTATATATAATATATTCTTTACATTGTATACAATGTATGCTATATTATACAATGTACACTATATTACTACAATTGATATACAGTGTACACTCTATTAATATATACAAATATGGAATAATATATTCTATATTAATATATTATTTATATTGTAATATACACTATATTAATATGTAAATATAGAATATTATTCTATATTAATAGTTTTCCTCTATTAACATGTTCCATGTTGTTTCAGTGATTCATTTTATTAATAATAATGTTCATGTTAATTCTTAATAGTGCTTGACTTGGAAAGCACTCAAGAATCTTTTTGTGTAATTAGAACTATAAAACATGAGCCTGCTGTACATCAGTGTGTACTGCTTAGTAAAGATTTACTTTTGGTTACCTTAACATTTAAAATATATATGTACACATACACACTTCCTTCACACACATTCAAAATGAAACAAATGAATACATATTTGGGAAACTGAATGGTGCTGTTGAGACAGTAGGGGCCTCTGGGTCAGACACATAGACCTAGATTTGGATGTCAGTCCTCCCCTTGCTTTCTGTAAGCCCTTGAGCATGTCACTCAAACTCTCTTAGCATCTTTCCATATCTGCAAAATGCCAATAATAGTTTTTGCTAGGGGCATTGTTGTGAGGATAAACTGATGAGTTTGCATATACAAAAGAAAAGACTAGGTACAGAGCAAATATTAGTTTCCTTCTTTAAGTTTTTGAATGCTAGTCTGTGCGGCAAGCTAGACTAGACATTCTAGAGTTCCTACTTCTAAGGAAATTACAACCTAATTGGGAAATCATATATACATATATATGTAAACCCTTATTTACATATCGTACATTTTCAGAGAATACTCACCTAGGACTTAAAAAAATGTATCAACATTTGAAATTAATCTTATAATTTGATTTTGATGCTTACTCACAATTAATTTTAGGAGGCTCCTTTTATCACCATCCCTCTGTAATCACCTGATGGGTTCATCTTGCCTGCTGCTCCGAAAAGCCAATGTACCGAGAGCAGCAGGTTTTTGCAATCGCGGAGGAGTTTAATAAACACTGAGCCAGATAAATGGAAGGACTAGAGTTTATCATTACTTAAATCAACTTCCCTGAAAATTCAGAGGCTAGGGTTTTTCAAGGATAGTTTGGTAGGCAGGGGACTAGGAAATGGGAAAAGCTGATTGGTTGGGGATGAAGTCATATGGAGTCAGAGCTTGTCCTCTTGCACCAAATCAGTTCCTGGTCAGAAGCCGCAAGAACCGATGAACCAGTTTACTGATCTGGGTGGTGCTAGCTGGTCTGTCAGAATACAGCATCTGAAAAATACCTGAAACACCAGTCGTGAGTTTGACAATAGTCATGTTATCTATAGGAACAATTCGGGAGGTTAGGAATCTTGTGGCTTTTAGTTGCATGACTCTTGAGTCATAATTTCTGATTTTGTGGCTAATTTTTTCATTTTACAAAGGCAGTCTGGTCCCCAAGAAAGGAGGGTACTTGTTTGGAGAAGGGGCTATCATCTTTATTTCAAAGTTAAACTATAAAATAAATTCCTCCCACAGTTAGTTGGGCTTATGCCCAGGAATAAATAAAGGCAACTTGGGGGTTAGAAGCAAGATAGAGTCAGTTATGTGAGATTTCTTTCACCATCATAATTTTCCTATGTCATATTTTTCTCACTGTCATAATTTTTCAAAGGTGGTTTCACCTCTACCTTGAGTGCTTGGCCCTCTTGGTGGCTAAGTATTACTAATGGAAAAACTATGTCCCTTCTCACTTAGCACTGTACAATAGTAGTAGTCCTTACTGCAGTTTGCATTGTAGGCAAGGAATAGATCTGAACAGAAATCTTTGTCTTCCAGGCATGTCCTTCTCTCTCTGCACACTGGTGTTTGTATCTCTGAATTGCCCAGCACTAATTTCACTCTTTGGCAGCTGCTGCCTCAAAATAAGCCAAAAACTAAGCCAGCCAGATGAAATTCCCTGCCCCACTCCCTAGGTGGATAGGACATTATGGATAAAAGAAGAGGAGTACCCTGGGTCAATTGTATCCCACTGAGGCCACGTAAGCCACTGAGGGAAGCAGCCTCAGCGAGGTCACCACAGATGAGAGGACACAAGCTTGCAAGGGAACCAGGGAATGTTGGCCTCTCCTTGCATAGCATGATTATGAGGCTGTAAATGTATCCCAATTTGTGCTTCACCACGCTCTAATATCTATTTTGTCCTTGGTTGGACACAGAGCTGTAGGGTTAAATGAAACATTAATGCAGCACCAGAGACCACAAATGATTTTGTTTTGTACTTGGTACAAGTCAGTCATGACAGTAGGGGTTTCCTGCAAATTTCTTTGTAGGCTCTGTCTGGCTCTGAAACAATTTTGCTTTTCAGACATGAAAAACTGGGTCAGTGCCCTCAAAAGACAACTCAAGCATTTTGTAGACATTTCTTCTGAGTAGTGAGAGAAAGACTAATGACTAGTTCATGACTGCAAGAAAAACCTGACAAGGGCCATTCTTAGCCCAGCAAGGGGAGACCTTTCCATTTTAGCAGGTCCCGCTCTGTAACAATTACTAAAGGATTACAAAGGAAATAAAAGTATTTTATCCCAAAATATACTTCTTTCACATGTTTTGAGAGTTGTTCAGAGGGGCTGTAAACAGAGGTAGTTCTGCACAGTTGTCTTCTGTGGGGAAGATTTGCATCTGTAGAGAAAATCTGTACTGACAAGGCCAGGTTTTCTCTTAGGGCCTTCCGTTGCCCAGATCTAGGAAAGATGAATTGAGAGTTTGATACCTTTAAAGATCTGAAGGAAACATTTACCATCTGACAGGGTTTTGACTGTGTCCCCACCCAAATCTCACATTGAAATGTAATCTCCAGTGCTGGAGGTGGGGCCTGGTGAGAGATGATTAAATCATGGGGGCAATTTCTCATGAATGGTTTAGCACCGTCCCCCTAGTGCTGTTCTTGTGATAGTTCTGAGATCTGCTTGTTTAAAACACCTGTTTAAAATACGCTCTTGCTTCTGCTCTGGCCATGTGAGAGGTGCCTGCTTTCCTTAACCTTCTGCCATGATTTTAAGTTTCCTGAGCTTCTCTCCCAATCCCCCAAGCAGCAGAAGCTGCTATGCTTTCTATATAGCCTGCAGAACCATGAGCCAATTTAACCTCTTTTCTTTATAAATTACCCAGTCTTGGGTATTTCTTTATAGCAATGCAAGAATGGACTGATACATCATTTACTCTTTCTAAGGGCTGCTGCCTGTGAGGTTTTATCTATGTAACAAGACCACTGTTGCCACCTAGGCCTCCTCTTTTCCCTCTCCCTAACCTGTTTTGCCACAATCCAAGTCCCCATTCTTTCTGCAACCTTAAAATGTTACATAAGCTTCTGAACTCCATTGAGCAACTGAGATAATAACTCTGTGGTTCTTCTTTGTGTGTATGATAATAAATTTGTGTACTTTTTCTCCAGTGAATAAGCCTTTTGTCAGTTGAGTTTTTAGCAAGTCTTCAGAGGGTGAAGGGGTTTTCCCTTGTCCCCTGCCCTTTACAGTAGGTGATTTTAGGCAACGGGATAGACTTGTATAACAGAGATTTATAGTTAGATGCTTCTTTTCGTGTCTGCAAATAGAGCTGGCCATGATTACTTTTTTAAAAATTTTGGATAAACTTTCAGAGACCTGTGGATTTCCAAAATGAAGCACAAAATTGCCAATAGTTGAGTCCAGTGAAAAAGTCATATGGATATTGGTGAATAATTTATTTAACTAGGTACAAACTAAAATTGGGAAGATAAGACAATTTCTAACCCATGCACTTTTTAAAGCTTTTAAATGTCAAATGATTGTAGATTCACAGGCATTTTAAAAAACAATAGGATTATTGTATCCCTCATTCAGTTTCCTCCAAAATTAACATCTTGCAAAACTATAGTACAACCAAGAAAATGGCATTGATACAATCTACAGAGTTTATTTAGATTTTACCAGTTTTGCATGCAATTGTGTGTGTGCATGTGCGTGCATGTTTATGTATATATAATTTTATCATATCTGTAAGATTTGTCTAGCCACCAACACTACCAAGATACCAAACTGTTGTATCACTAGAAGATTCCTTCTTGCTATCCATTTATAGTCATACTCTTATAGGAATTCTTAAGAAATTATTATTATTAATAGGCAGATATTTTTGTTATAGCAGCCCCCAAAAATTAAGGCCCTTTCACACTTACTCCTCATACTAGATTCACTTGTTTATTGCTCCTGATATTGTAGTTTTGAGGTTTCCTCTGCTAGGAATACTCATTGTCCTTTTGATTGTCTGGGAATTCATTCTTCAAATTGTAGCTTAGATAGTCTCCTCTGAAAGACCTCTATAAACAGCCTCTAACTAACCCTTCAACCACCCCCTACCACATAGATCTTGGCTTTATTCAGTCTATTCTTGCTATTGGTGTTACCTGGTATATAGCTCTAATTGCACTAACTAGTGTTATAATTTATTTATTTATAGCTCTGTGTCCAATGAAGGCAAGCACTCTACTTATTTATTTATATTGTTCCACCAAACAGCGCATTATCTGGCCATTGGTAACTTTATAGAATTATCAATTTTTTAAATTTTACTTTATATTTGAGACAAAGTCTCACTGTGTCACCCAGGCTGGAGTGCAGTGGCACGATCACAGCTCACTGTAACCTCTGCCTCCCAGTCTCAAGCGATCCTTCCACCTCAGCCACCCAAGTGGCTCTGACCACAAATGTTCACCACCACACCTCGCTAATTTTTATATATATTTTTGTAGATATGGGGTTTTCCCATGTTGCCCAAGCTGTTCTTGAACTCTTAAGCTCAAGTGATCCACCTGCCTTAGCCTCCCAAAGTGGTGGGATTACAGGTGTAGCTACTGTGCCAGGCCTGATTTATCAGTTTAAAAAAATTAAAGCTAATCACTGCTGATAAGCAGAAGACATAACTTGAATGCATATATAAGTAAGTCAGATAGGTAACAGACATGTGACTTGGGCTGATAAGACTGTAGGGAATGATGGGGCCTATTGTGAATGGTGGAACTTCACAGCTTCATCTAGAGACATTCAAATTAAATTTTGAAAAAACATCATGCTGGTAAGCCCAAACCACTTGCAGAGAAAATAGGCATGTGTGCTGTAGATTTCAACTCCTGCCTTAAGTGTGTGTAATCTCATTAGTGGAACAAATACCTAAGAGCACAGTTGGTTCTTTGCTCTATAGGTGTCTTAAAGACTGGACTGAAAAAGACTCGTTAGTCCATAGAGCTCCAGCATTGAGCAGCACCAAGAAGCAGAGATTATTGGGCAAGTCACAAACCACATCTTTTAAGTGGTTTCCCTCATCACAGCCATTTGCATCTACTTAATTAGTTAGACTATTACTATATTATGTTTCTTACAATACACATAATTTAGAATGATATGTATTAGAATAGAAATATTTGTTTACATTTTTATTCAAGGGGTGATATATTATGGTTTTTATAGATGTAATATATGCCAGGTACTACTGTTTTTTCAGTTATATGGGTTGCAGATATCTTCTTCACACTGTAGTTTGATTTTCTACTTTGATTGTAATGTCTTTTGTTGTAGAGAATTTTTAAAATGTACTCAAACTTACCAATATTTTTCCTGATGGTTTGAGTTTTGTTGTGTCTTATTTAAGAAATAGTCTATGCCCTAAGGTCATAAGGGTTTATATATTTTCTTCTAAATTTTTTGGAAGATTTTCTTTTTTCATATTTAGATCTAAATTAAGTTAAAATCTACCTGTGTTGCAAGGTAAGGATCTAATTTTATTTTTTCATAGGATAATTGTATTATCAGGATAAGCTTATGTTTCAGTAACACATTAAGCCCTAAGTCTTAATGTCTTAGCACAACAAAGATTTGTTCCTTTCTTATAAGTGTCCAAAATTGGTGGCTGTTGGGGATGGGTAAGTATAGTTGGTTCTTTGCTCTCCAGGTCTTATAAAGACTCAGGCAGAAGTGACTGTAGTTTTGTAGCTTTACCTTCTAGGATACACAGCCTCCTTAGTTAGCAATGCAGAGGAGATGGTGGAGCATCTTTCACCTGCCGTTCCCACTACTCGTGCTCATGGTCATTGGTTATTCACTGTCACAGGGCCTGACCAACTGCAAAGTAGGGTGCGAGTGTGGACTTCAGTCTGTCTGGAAAGAGAGGAAAATTGGACATTGTTGAGCACTGTTAATGTCTACCAGATTAACTAACTGTCCTAGCATTATTTACTGAATAGTTCATTTACTCCCTTTGATCTGTGACATTATCTTTGTTATATCACATAATTTTGTGTCCATATAAGCAATAACTTGTTTCTGAGTTATTTTTTCATTGTTCTGATTGTCTATGCTTGTCAAATACTCTAATTTCTTAATTACTATCCCTGTATAATGACTTTATATATGATATGGTGAGTTACCAAGATTTTCCCTTTTCCTCAAAATTGTCTTGTTGATTTTTATTGGCTGTTAGCTTTCATATAAATTTTATAAGCAGCTTTTCAAGTTGCATGAAAAACTCTGTTAGATTTTGACTGCAATTATGTTTAATTTATAGGTTAATTTGGTAATACGTGACATCTTCAGGATATTGAGTGTTACCATTCATAAATACTTAAGTTTTAAATCCTTCAATAGAGTTTTATTTTTTTGCTCAATAAAATCATGGCACATCTTTTGCTAGATTTATTTCTATAGGTTATTTTAGATAATTTAATATCCATAAAAATTACATTGTCTAATAGTGTGTGATTTATTTGTAGGAATGTAATTGACTTTTTTTTTTGGTATTACTTTTATGGTTGGCAAACTATCTGAATTTTCTTTTTGTGTCTAATTTTTGGTCTTCAGAGTCTCCTGAGTTTTCTGTGTGGAAAATTATACTATTTGGAAAAAATGATGCTATTCTTTATTCCCAAGGTTTATACTCCTTTCTTTCCTTCTTTCATTCCTCTTTACCTTGCCCTCCACTCCTCTTCCTTTCCTATCTCCCTTCCTTTATTCTCTTCTCGTCTTTCCCTTCCTTTTTTTTCTGCTTTACCTGCAACCTCCATTTGAATTTGATAAAGCATGATGGCAGGCTTCTTATCTTTTTACTGACTTCAAAGTGAACACTGCCACTAGGTTATTATCGTTTGCTGCAGGCATTTAGTAGATACCTTTGCCATATAAAGGAATTCTTCTTGTATATGTACTTCGCTAGGAGTTTCTATTATCAATTGCTGCTGAATTTATTTGCTATTATTTATAGCAATTAAACAATAATGCTTATTATTTCAAGCATTTCACTTGAAAACTTTTTTTTAAAACTTTTCTTCCAAAGCTTTATTTACCTATCATTTGCTTCTGTTCTTGGTCATTCCATTATCTTGAAGTTGATTTTTAGATGATGTTTCCAATTGTTTATGGTACTTTAAATAATAAGTATATGTTTCCATGGTTTGATGACCACAGGCCTTTTTTTCTGATTCATTTTTGTATCCTATATTTAAAACTCTACTTATGTGTGTGGATAAAATCCAAGTGCCCTGGTCAACTTTTTGATTGATGCGCTAGCAATTCAGAAGACAGAACAGTAAGTTTAGACTGTTACTATGTATTTCAAACTTATGGCAATTTAATATTTTTATAGCATTATTAGAAAATCCTATTACCACGAAATAAACTCTCTCAATATTCAAAATACCATTTTTGCTCAGGTATCAAAAATTTATAGAGTGAGCTACCGGGGGAGTAAGGAGATAGCCAATTATTTTCCCTTTTTTAGATTATTGTTTCTTTTGCAACAGTTGCAAATACCTTTCGGTTCCTCCACCCCTGAGGCTTGCAGAGGCTTGTAGATCATGGTTGATCATTGAAGAATGAGAGTGGGGAGAGGGATGGGAGGGAGTTGGTCAGGGGTACTGAACCCTGTATAATTGAAAATCTATGTATAACTTTTGACTCCTCAAAAACTTAACTATGAATAGCCTACTGCTGGCCAAAAACTGTACCAATAATAGTTGATTAACACACGTTTTGTATATTATGTGTGTTCTATATTGTATTCTTAAAGTAAGCTAAATAAATGAAATGTTATTTAAAAAATCGTAAGAAATAAAACATAAATTTCCTGTTTGTTAAGGGAACTGGATCGTCATAAAGGTCTTCCGTCCCTGCTGTCTTCATGTTGATGGGCTGAGGAGGAGGGGAAAGAGGAAGTGTTGGTCTTGCTGTCTTTAGGGTGGCGCAGGCAGAGATGGAGGAAGTGGAAGGGGAGACAGGACAGGCAGGCATATTAGGTGTAACTTTTACTGAAAAAAAAGTTTAAGAGTCAACTGTAATTGTAGCTACTTAAAGGTGAGGGCACCCTTTCTAAAATTTTACTTGTCAGCAAAGATTGCAGCAATTCTATTTTGTCAGTTCCTCCGCTGCTCCTCTCACGTTGGTTGTTCTATATCTGTCAGTAAGATTTCTTAGTTAGCCAGATAGCTATTGAAATTTTTTGAAGGAAAAAAGATACATTTTCTTTTATAAAAAGAATTAAAAAGTTCAAATCAAACCAGAGCTCTAAATCTAAGCCACTGCTGCCTTGGAGTTTATGTCCAGATGTTTTGGTCTGAAGCGCAGAAGCTTCACACATGCCTGGTTCCTGGCTGGTTTACTGATCTGGAGGGATCATGTGGGTGATAAGCTGCCACTGTTCTTTTATGACAGAGCAGATTCTGTCTACGTATATAAATTGGTGACTATACAGCATTTAATCCTAAAGATTGCCTGGGTAATAGTAATTCTCTATCTGAAAGTGTAGCCAAATCTCTACTTGTGCACTTCTGAGGTTTCATGTCAAATTATTATAGCATGGAGTACGTTGAAGTCGTCTAAACAGAATAACAGTCCTTAGTGATTTTCTTGAGAGAAAGAGAAAATGACCACATATTCACCACTCTCTAAAATGTAGACTTCAAGAATGAACTGATATGAGAACTGGAATAGCATGGACCAAACTGAGAGTTCAGATCTCTTTGCAACCAGTACACTGACTAATACTGCTCCCATATGTTGACAATAGTTTCATTATTAATTAACTCAGCAGAGATATTCAAGTTGCTTTCCTAGCTCTATTCTTTTGTAAGTGAAGTATTATTTGAAGATATTGGAGAGTTGAGTATCCATCCTAAAGTGATTACAGAAGCAGAATCCTCATTCCTCAACAGAGATGGCAGGACAAGTGTATCTCATCTAGACCGCATTTATTCAAGGCCAGCAAGGCAGTAAATCACCAAGTTTGAGAACTGCTAGTGACACTGTGTATGGCAGGTCTTGCCAAATCTGGAAACCTCAATTATTGCCAGACTAATAACTGAGCCTTACATATGCCTGCAAAGCACGTGGCTGGTACTCAAAAGTTTAATGGACTATTTAAAACAAAACTTACTCTGGCAATTCATGGGCTTTAGTTTCAAGAAATCAGCAGAGAGAGAGCAGAGTTAATGTTTATATTAGTCCATTCTCACATTGCTATAAAGAACTACCTGAGATGGGGAAATTTATAAAGAAAAGAGGTTTAACTGGCTCATGGTTCTGCAGGCTATACAGGAAGCATGTCTGGGGAGGCCACAGGAAACTTCCACTCATGGTGGAAGGTGAAGAGGAACAAGGCACATCCTACATGGCTGGAGCAGGAGGAAGAGAGAGCATAGTGGGAGGTGCTACATACTGTTAAACAACCAGATCTCTTGAGAACTCACTATCACAAGAACAGCAAGGTGGAAGTCCACCCCCATGATCCAGTCACCTCCTACCAGGCCCTTCTGCCAATATTGGGGAATACAGTTTGACATGTGATTTGGGTGGGGATATAAATCCAAACCATATCAATGTTCATATAACCATAAATAACTTTTAAAATCCAGTTTTTTAGTCTTCTGGAATGTAATTCTCTCAAATCACTTATTATATTGGCAACAATTATTTTTTTGGTTCCACAATTCCTTAATAGGCTCTGAGCTTCCAGAAGGCAAGTACTTTCTCACATTCATCTCTGTGTCTTCAGTTCCTGGCACATAGATTGCACTCAAAGAATCTGGGTGGGAAAATGTGTAAGTATTGATGGATACCTTTCCCTCTTCTCCCACCAGGTATTACTTTTTACTTCTACCTTTCCTTCCCTTGGGCAGCTGAGCAGTCTGTCTTAGTTTACTCATTGAAGGACTGATGAGACAGATCATGATAATAAGGGAAAAAAATCTTTTAGTCTTGAGATTCAATGTCATAGGCCCAGATACATAAGACAATATTTGGAAGAATACAAAATAAGGGCATCCTAGTTATGATAAAGATTCTCCTGACTGTGATTGGAGTTGCTGGTACTTCAAAACCAGTCAGATCCACAGAAGGAATCTCACGCCCTGCCTGTCCTCCCCTCATCCAGCCCCAGATGATGACAACAAATGAGACAGGGGAGTAGACATGGTCCAGAGACTGAGTGAGAGGACGAGGACTAGTTAGGAATGGAAGGAAACCACAGCTGACCCATGGAGATCAAACACAACTCAGTGATGAACAGGCAACAGTATCAGGGACCAGATGTCTCTACACCCTTAGTATGATGAAGCCTCATCCCAACACACAATGCAAAGGTTGCAGCAATTCCGTTTTGTCAGTTACTCTACTGCTCCTCTCTGTTGGTAGTTCTATAACTGTCAGTAAGATTTCTGTGCACACACATGCCCACACACCTGAAAATCCTGAGAAGGCTTGGGGGACCTGAATTGATTCAAATAATGTCCATTCAGTGGAATTAAAAAGATTTAAAAATTAACAATGTATACACTCCTCAATTTGTGGAATGAAGTATATGCAAGCAACAAATGTTTGTCATTGTGTGTATATTTACAAGCATATTTTAAAAAATATTTGTTTCTGAGGTCAGAGAGTAAATATTATTTTTCTTATTTAAATAAGGCTGCATTTGGCTCTGATTTCTCAAGCAGTTAGCACTAGATAAAATGTGTGTCTAGCAGAGGGGACAATGTACCAAAGAGGTACTAGAGACAAGTGAGGTCTTTGGGGAACAGATTTAAGACTCTTTCAAAGAAGCCTTCTCTTGACATCCTCTTCAGGGGTCAGTTAGGTGGCCCACCTTTGCTCACCTATGATCTCTCATTCACATTAATCCAAGTGCTCATTATTGTATAATACAGTGATCTGTTTATGTGTAGGATAAAGTTGAGACTGTTATAGTTTATGCCAGTTATCCTGGTGTAATTGTTAATAACAACATTTTTCTTTTTAAAAATTGTTTCAGTTCTAATAAAAAAGTTTGAGGGTGTCCTATTTATGTACCTATTTCTACCATTAGACCAGGTTCCTACAGGGCAAATCCTACATCTTAGTCATCTTTCTATCCTCAGCACATTTTGGACAGTGAAGCATATGGTGGGTACTCATTAAAGGTTTACTGAACTAATTGGCTCAAAACATTTCATAGAATATCAAAAAGAATTCTCTGTACAGGAAAAAGCCATGATAAAGGAGAAATCCAAGGAATTTGTGTCAGTCAGGCTCCTTGCAAGAAACAGATGGCACATTTGAAATGGGTGATTTGTGGAGTCTAATAAAAGACTAATTGTAAAGTTTTGAGAAAATTTACTAAAATCTCAAGGGATAATGCAAAATCTGGGGGGCCTGTGTTGTAACTAGATCCTGGAGTGAGGGTGAGGGATAGAAGAGGGTATAGGGAAAGAGCCCTGTGTGGGGAGGGTGGCCTGACAGAGGCTGTGGCCTTTAGTTGAAGGTTGTAGCCATCCCACAGTGATGCCACAGAAAGGAATTTGATGAAAAGAACACCTCAACCTTACTATTTTTTCTTTTAAAAAATCTCTGGTCAGTGCTCTCCTTTGGCTGAGCCCAACAGGAAGCCAAGGAGAAGGGAGCTTTCCGTTACCCTGTCTACACATCCAGAGACACATAGGCTTGTAGAGAAGATGGAGATTAGATCTGAGGGAAAATGGAAGATTTGCAGCAGTTTTAGTAAAAGAAAATATAGGACGTGAAGGGAGGGTGAAGAAGTTTATAATAATCTCTGAAGTCAAGAGATGTAACAGTTACAATGATAGGATTTTCTGTGGCTCCTAGAACTACTGAAAGCAATGAATGACCACATTTCACACTTGTTTATATTGTTTAATGTCTATGTTTCCCAACTGACTATAAGCTCCTCAAGGGTAGAGAACACCAGCACTAGCACAGGTTCTGGCAGGTTCTCAGTAATTATTGGCTGAATGAATGGCTGGAAGAACCACATGGAGTTATATGGCTGCATAAAAAAGGATCCAGCCTAACCAGCGAGACTTCCTTACCTTAAGCCATTGTAAACCCAGTAAAGGCCTTCAAAGAATGGAGATTTCCAGTGATGCAGAAGGTGGCAGTGTTTAATCCAATGTTCAGTGGAGAGAGACACTGAAGTCTATGGATCCAATTTTCTATTCATATGAAAGGAATAATCTTTGGTCAGGAAGGAATGATTCTCTAAGCCTCATCATAATGTTCCCAAGTGTAGGTTAACAGAATGGCTATAATTGAAGGACTATTTAGCTTTTGATAACAAGGATGTGTGGCTTGCTATTACTACTGTTATTTGCTGATTTATTCTATATTATACATGATTTTCTGTTCATTATGTTTTGTCCCAATACTACTCCAATTGTCTTGCAACAAGTCAAAGAATTAGCCAAATATGCCCGACCCAGAGCTGATACATTCTCAAGAATGCTGGGCAGGTTGGTAGGGGCCGGGGATGGGGATAGGATGATGTGTTAGTGCATTTTAGAAAGAGAAATATTACATGAAACCAATTACCAAGGGGACTCATGGAAGGATATACTGACACAGGTATTCCATTGTATAGGCCTACGCAGCACTCTGTCTACTCAATGATCAGGGCCAGGATTTAATGCAAGATTAACCAGAAATGATGGTACACAAGTAGCACCTGGCAAAGTGGACATTCTCAATAAACATTCCTTGACTGTTGAGTGGAGGAGTCAGTGGCATTCTGTGACTCTTAAAACAGCTTTTCAGTGCCATGTAGGCCCAGCTTGGAAGAATTATTTTCATGGTTTTTTTTTCCTGTGATCTTTGAGAGACAGTATAATATAGTAGAGGACAAGGTTCAAATTCTAGCTGTATATCCTTGGCGAATTGCTTAACTGTCTTTCCTTCAGTTTCCTTGTCAGTAAAATGGAGATGTTAGCAGTACCTATAACCCTAGGATTGTTGTGAAGATTTAGTGAATAAATTTTAAGTAAAGCATAGTACATAGTATTGCATAAATGTTATTGTTTATATTGTTATTAGTCAGCCAATATGAATTCAGCTCCAATCTTTTTTTTTTTTTTTTTTTGAGACAGGGTCTCACTCTGTCGCCTAGGCTAGAGTGCAATGATGCCATCTTGGCTTACTATAGTCTTGACCTGGGTTCAAACCATCATTCCACTTCAGCCTCCTGAGTAGCTGGGACCACAGGTACATGCCACCATACCCAACTAATTTTTTGTATTTTTTGTAGAAATGGGTTTTTGCTGTATTGCCTAGGCTGGTCTCAAACTCCTGAGCTCAAGTGATCCTCCACCTCAGCCTCCCAAATTGATTAGAGGCATGAGCCACCACAACCAGACTTGAAATTCAGTCATTTTTAAGGGGATACCTCAAGCCTGGAAAAGTACTTTGGGACATACTTGTCTTCAGTTAGTGCATGTCAGATTAATATGGAGGTTGTATTACCTTTTTAACTATCTCTATTTCTGTATCCCTACCATCCAGATGCTCCTGATTTTTAGAGAAATTAGCCTTATTCTGAGATAAGGAAAAAATATTTGTTGATGCTGGATATGGGGGCCATGTTAAATGATAAACCTTAATAGATCATCGAAGCTTATAAATAACAGTATGCTTTTAATTCCTATGTTGAGGTTTTCAATTAAACAGACTTAGTGGCAAAGGTTGAATGGAGCTAGTGGAATACTGACCTGTGGCTGATGCAGGAAATGGGTTGCCATTTTTCTTGGCTGCAGCATATCACAGGAGAATGTTTGTAATGTCAGCATTCCTGATTTCAAGCCCCGTGGGGAATCTATGATGCTGAGCTAGGAGAGTTACAATAGCAAAGATTCTACCTCACAAACATTAGAAAGAGAGCAAAATGAATGTTTCAACATATGAGAGAAGATAGAGTTTTATCATAGTGAATAAGAACAGTAAAATAATGGTTATTAAACCAAGGGGGCTTCATACATGACCTCATTTACCTCATACCACAAACATGAGGGGCAGGTCTCTTCATTTGAGGAAGACATGAAGGCTCAGAGAGGGTAAGTAACAGAGCACTAAAGGAGTCCTGCTATCTAAATAACTTGGTTAAGTAACAGGCCAGTATGTTATACAAACATGGAAAATATCAGTAACACTAAACTAAGCTGAGAGTTACTAAGTGGTAGAGTCATAATTGGGCCAATCTCTGATTCTGAAGCCAAAGATTCTCCTGGCAGCACTCTGCTTCCCCTAGTGTGGTGTGGGGCTCCTCTGTTACTCACTAAGAAAGATTTCCAAGGACGTATTGCAGGGGTAGTTTGATAAGTGCTAGAAACAGAATAGAAATATGGGCATGGCAGGGTCCCAGTCATAGTCATTGATTTATTTATAGCAGGATCCAGTCTTTCTTTTTGTTTTATTTGGATCAAACAGAACCTATTTATAGGATTGAAGTGAGTGCTGCTTCTGACCACAGAGCAATTTCATCTGTGGGCAGTTAATTCCTATCGAGATACAAGTTGAAGCAAAGTGGAAGTGGACATGCTGGGAACTGCTAGCATTTCCACTGTAGTGGCTTCTGGTCAAAGGTACCCAAAGTATGCATATAGGGAGGAATCCCAGTAGCCTCTGATCACTTTCTCTTTCTCTGTCTCACCAACATTTGAGTCAGTCACTGCTACCAAACTTCATCTATTGAGTATATTATATATACTGACACTTATAAGACAAATTCTGCTTGCTGTTTCTAATTCTAATCATAATTTTGTTAAATAGGTAATTTCAATTTAATTTTATACATGAAAATATTGATGATGAGAGGGGTTACATGTGTTATGCTGGACCTCTATTGATTTCAATAGGGATGGCACCATGTTCAAGAGGCTGAAAAAGAGACCTAGCAACTGACACTTAGGGATTATTGAGGGGACTTACATATAGGGCAGTCCAGTGGTGGTGGGCTGGACAGCAGAGCTGCAACTGCTTGTAAAAAGCAAGCAGCTGATATAGCATTTTCACTCAGCACCCTCCCTCTAGCAACTTCCACCTAGCAACCTTCATTTAACCAAAAACAAAGGACCTCAATCCCCTATATGGCCTGGGTTCCATGGATGAGCCAGGGGTTCAGATGTTCTTCATAGGTAAGGAATCAATCTCTGGGTCAGCCACTACTGTTTTCCTTAGTTCAGAACTCTTAACACATTCTTCTTAGACCATGGGGTCATTCTGAGAATATGCTTAGTTAAGTTATTGCTGTCAGCTGCGTGTGTCATGCAGCATGGTAAAAGATAGGCATATGTGGGATTTGAACAAAGGAATGCCTGATTATAAGACAGCCTGTGATGTTGGTTCTTGTCATTTAATTGGGCATTACTAAGACTTCATAATGCAAGGAGGTGGGTACACGCAGAGTCTCCAGGAATACAGGCTTTAAATTGAACACCAACTCTTCAGAGTGCATGGTCATGGAGAATGGGATGAATGTGAAGGCTGTGGTCCTACAGTAAGTCAGTTTGAGGCTCCAGGATTGGCTTATTTGTCAAGAAACTCTACAGGTATCAGATAGATACAATTGCTTGAATGAATTACCATGTCTTGGAACATATCAGAAACTTACAAATCATAACCTATGTTTCCTCAGGGACAAATACCAGAAAAAAGCCCAAAACACTTGATTTTCAAATTTGAATTTCTAAGTTTAATGTATTATACTTTTCACTTCTTATTGCATTAAAAAATTCTGAGGAATAAGTGAAGAGGAGAAATAGTTCCAGTTTAAAGGAATTGCCTGCAGCAAATGGGACAGCAGTTGCAAATGGTGAATTTAGACTAATGGTGGGAATGCGAGTGGAAAATAATGTTGGAAACTTATTGGATAAGGCATTTAGCTGAATGACAATGTTAAGGACTTGTTAATAGTGTTCCTTAACCATAGATCTTGTATAATGACCTTATTTTGTGGAGATACAACCAAGATATCTGAATTGACTTGCTAAGCGTTGTGTGTTTTTCTTTCATTGTGTCATTGGCAAGTTGGAATTACTTGCTTAATTTTGAATGTATTATATGGGAATTATTTCTTTGGAAATACATAGAACTATATTAAGGACAAGTCACAACTCTAGAGCCTCAGTTTTCTCACTGACAAATAAAAAGGTTAAATAGACAAAGCCTACAATACCTTCCATCTTAACATTTTATAAATTGTTGGTACAAGATGAATGCAAAAGTAATTGTGGTTTTCACCACTAGAAGTAATGGCAAAACTGCAATTACTTTTGTACCAAACTAATAATAGCTTTAGATTCCCGTTTTTGGTGGGAGTGGTGGATGATATTTGCTCTTGGTTTAGAAGCTTTTTAGAAGTATGTTTGTCATCTAGTTTGAGCAGACAATACTTCAGAGAGGAAAACAGAAGTTTCTATGATCCTCCTTTGGGAAATGCTTTTTCTGTGGTAATTTGTCAAAACCAGTCCTTCCCTTTCAGAAACATGGATTTCTTGACAGAGTGGACAGCACATCCCCTCATGCAGACGGTGATGGTAAATTGGTAGCTTGGTGGCCAGGGGTTCAACGTGGTGTCCTTCAAGAGTAGGTTTCAAACCTTCAAGAGGCAACAGATGCTGGGTTCCTGTTAGCACTATGCCCTCACCCAAGTTCCATTTTTTGGGAAATATATTAATAATATGGATGTACGACTGAACAAATACATTTTGAGAGATTACATAAACATGTGCCTTGGCAACAGGCATATGATAATTCATGTAATTCTTCCTGACATAATTTATAAAATCTAGATATTGGAAAACTATAGGCCAAAAGTACTGTTGATGTAAATATCCTTTACCATATGCCATAGGGTTCACCAAGCAAACCACTACAAACCAAATCCATAGCAGTGATACAATGCTAATGCTATTTTATAATTTAAAATGAAAGGAGCAACAGCTGAAAATGATAAAAAACAATACAGTGGTTACTAGGTTTTGATGAGAAACTTGGGAATTCAAGCTACATGAGGTGGCTAGCAAGAGCCTTGCTGTACTGACTTGTGTTTTTCAGTAAACTTTTATAATATGCATCCTAGGAATATAAAATTTTGTCATGACAACAGAAATTGTTGTGCTAGCTTTGCCTAGAGTCTCTAGCATAATTTTTCCTTTCTGTACATCCCTCCCTGTCTTCTGTGTATCTTTGCTTCTGTTAATCTAAACCTATGATTCTCTTTGGAGGGCTACCCTCAAATACTGGAGTTGCTTTGCCTGGTTGTGCAGAAATGCCTGGAAATCAACATGCACCCAGGGTGGCCTTTAGCCAATGACTGACTGATTCCCAGTCAGCACAAAGTCCAGAAATCTTGCCTTGAGTCAGGACACATTCAGAAGCACAGCTTACTTTTCTGCGTTCCCCCATGGAATCAAACTAAAGCTACCCTTTGTGGAACTTTGTCTGAAATTTTATCCTTGCCTGGCCTCTTCTACTTTCTTGTCTTGCTTTTCCCATTCCCTTATTGGTTACTATTGGAAGTACTTCCTAAATGAATAATTTTTACAAGAGTTCTAATCTCAGGGCCTGCTTCTAGGGAAGATGATTTAAGACCTTTTCATAACTGACATAGCATGTTACAAGTAAGAAGTCTTTAGTTTCACATAAAAATAAATATTTGTACTTGGCTGTAGGAGATCTCACAGGTATCCAGGGCTCTGAACCATAACATGTGCCTTTAACTGTCTTAATTTGAAAGCAAAATGAGAGGTTATGGATCAACATTTTTTTCCTAGGGGCTTGGCTTATGATCTCTAGAGTGCCTCTCAGGATTATGAAGTTGAGGAGAAACCCTATCCATTTAATTCTTCATTAACTCCTGCTGGATGTTGTAATTTGCCACTTTAGAGTTATGCACACATTTATGACATTGGCTTTGCCTTTAGAGTCTGCTTATGATGTTGGTTAAATATAAGACTGTGAAATTAGTTCTCAAAAGGTAAATTACAAAATACTTTAAGGTTTTATTTTTTAGAGAGTGGGCTTTGATGTAACAACATCCTGATAAACAAAGTCTAGTTCCATAGTTAGGCCACATTTCTTCCTTATTTCATTGGTGAGCAACAGACCCAGCATCGTATAGAAGTTTCATGAGGCACCAAAAGTAACCTTTCCCCTGAGCCTTATGCATCCAGGCATCTAAGTAATGTAATGTTTTCACAGCAGAATCCTGCAGGCTTTGAGTGATGTTGTCATTTGTTGGAGTTCTCAGCAATGCAGCTCTTCCACCCATTGCACCCAATTTCACTGATCAGTAGCTCTGGCTTAGAGTCATCCTCACATATTCAATAATTCATTTGGCAGGTGCAGGGTAGACACATCTAAAAAAGAATTGTAACATCTTGGAAGAATAAGGAAAGTACTTACTGTTTACTCCTTCTTGAATTCTAACATTTAATTTGGATATGAGAGGAGGATCAGTGGTTCTAGTACATTTAGGCCACAGAGATATTTGATATTATTTTATTAAAAGTCGAGTTAGATTTTTATTCTTTCTCTTGCAAAGTGTTCTCAATCTGTGGATTCCTCTGAAATATCAGGAATATCAATTGGTTGTTGAGATGTGGCCAGGCACTGGGCTATGGTGTTAGGCTAGTGAAGCACAAGGACAGACCAGGATTTGAAAACCAGTGAGCATTTTCCCTCACGGAAGCATCTTTCTGAAATTGTAGTCATGCTTGGCAGCTATGATTATACAGACCTTAAAAAAAATACTTATTTTAAAATAATGTAAACTTTACAGAAATGCTGCTAAGATAGTATAGCTAGTTCTCCTATACCTTTCACCCTGCTTCCTCCCATGTGACCATCTTACATAACCATGCTACATTTGTTAAAACTAAGGAAGTGAC
This sequence comes from Cacajao melanocephalus, assembly GCA_963573385.1. Classification (NCBI taxonomy): domain Eukaryota; kingdom Metazoa; phylum Chordata; class Mammalia; order Primates; family Pitheciidae; genus Cacajao; species Cacajao melanocephalus. Next base: position 54,968 of record CAUYLG010070003.1, read on the forward strand.
GTAAGTACAATACTCATAACTAAGTACTGACTTCATTTGGATTTCCTCAGTTTTCTATGACTGTCCTTTTTCTGTTGCAGGATCCAATCCAAGATCCTACAATGAATTTGGTTACCACGTTTCCTTAGTCCATACGCATAACTGAAAAAGGTCTTTTCAGGTGATATGTTTGTAAATTTGTACATTTTCAGAGCCAGTACATTTTCAGGGTTCCAGTCATGGCTCTGCTCCTAATTAGCTGGGCAAATTTAGCAAGTTATTAAACCTTGCTGGGCATTATCTGTAACTTGGAGATGGTAACAATATATCACCTGTAATTGAGTATCAATATGACATTAATCATATTAACCTCATATGGTATTACGGGGATTGATCAAGTGAGTTCATGTGAAAGAGATTAAAACAATGCCGAGTGGAAGTCCTAGCCAGAGCAATCAGGCAAGAGAAAGAAATAAAAGCCATCCAAATAGGAAAAGAGGAAGTCAAACAATCTCTGTTTGCCAAAGACATGATCTTATACCTAGGAAACCATAATGACTCCTCCAAAAGACTCCTAGGTTGGATAAATTCAGAAAAGTCTCAGGTTATAAAATCAATATACAGAATTCAGTAGCACTGCTATATACCAACAGTGACTAAGCTGAGAATCAAATCAAGAACTCGATCCCTTTTATAATAGCTACCAAAAATGCCTAGGAATACAAAGAACAAATCTGGAGGCATCACATTACCTGACTTCAAATTTACTATAAGGCTAATAGCAAATTTGTAGTAATCAAAATAGCCTGGCACTGGTATAAAGGTAGACACACAACCTAATGGAACAAAATAGAGAACTCAAAAGTAAAGGCAAATGCTTATAACCAACTGATCATTGACAAAGCATACAAAAACATAAATTGGGGAAAGGCCACTGTATTCATTAAATAGTACAGGAAAAATTGGAGAGCTACATGTAGAAGAATGAAACTGGATCCTTATCTCTCACCATATACAAAAATTAACTCAAGATGGATCAAAGTCTTAATTCTAAGACCTGAAACCATACACATACTAGAAGAAAACCTAGGAAAGACTCTTCTGAACATTGGCTTGTGCAAAGAATTCATGATGAAGACCCCAAAAGCAAATGCAACAAAAACAAAAATAAACAAATGGAACCTAATGAAGTTAAAAGCTTTTGGACAGCAAAAGAAATAATCATCAGAGCAAACAGACAACCTACGGAATTGGAGTCAGACAAAGGACTAATATCCAGAATCTACAAAGAACTCAAATAAATCAGCAAGAAAAAACAATCCCATCAAAAACTGGGCAAAGGACATTAATAAACGGTTCTCAAAAGAAGATAAATGAATGGCCAACAAGCATGAAAAAATGCTCAAAGTCACTGATCATCAGGGAAGTGCAAATTACAATGAGATACCACTTCACCCCGCCAGAATGGTCCTTCCTTTTGTTTGTTTTTGAGACAGAGTCTCCCTCTGTTGCCCAGGCTGGAGTGCAATGGCACCATCTCAGCTTACTGCAACCTCTGCCTCCTGGGCTCAAGTGATTCTTCTGCCTCAGCCTTCCAAGTAGCTGGGATTACAGGCTCACACCATCACGCCCAGCTAATTTTTGTATTTTTAGTAGAGACAGGGTTTTACCATGTTGGTCAGGCTGGTCTTGAACTCCTGACCTCAGGTGATCTGTTTGCCTTGGCCTCACAAAGTGCTGGAATTACAGGTGTGAGGATTACAGGCATGAGCCACCATGCCTGGCATGGTCATGTTCTTAAAACGTCAAAAATCAATAGATGTTGGTGCAGATGTGGTGAAAAAGGAATACTTATTCACTGCTGGTGGAAATGTAAATTGGTGTAATCTCTGTGGAAAACAGTATGGTGATTTCTTAAGAAACTAAAGATAGATCCACCATTTGATCCGACAATCTCACTACAGGGTATCTACCCAAAGGAAAAGAAATTATTTTAAAAAGATACACACACGTGTATGTTTATCACTGCACAATTCTTAATTGCAAAGATACAGAATCAACCTAAATGACCATCAACTGTTGAGAGGAAAAAGAAATGTGGCGTATATACATACCATGGAATACTACTCAGCATAAAAAAGAATGAATAATGTCTTTTGCAGCAACTTGGATGGAACTGGAGGCCATTACTAAGTGAAGTAACTCAGGAATGGAAAATAAAATACTACATGTTCTCATTTATAAGTAGGAGCTAAGCTGTGGTTACACAAAGGCAGGCAGTGGTATAATGGACATTGGAGACTCAGAAGGAGGGAGAGGCTAGGGATGGTGGCTCATGCCTGTAATCTCAGCACTTTGGGAGGCTGAGGCAGGTGGATCACCTGAGGTCAGGAGTTCAAGACCAGCCTGGCCAACATGGTGAAACGCCATCTCTACAAAAATAAAAAAAATTAGCTGGGTGTGATGGTGGTTGCCTGTATTCCCAGCTCCTCAGGAGGCTGAGGTGGGAGGATTACTTGAACCCATGAGGCGGAGGTTGTAGTGAGCTGGGATTGTACCATTACACTCCAGCCTGGGTGACAAAGCAAGACTCAGTCACAAAAAAAAAAAAAAAAAAAAAAGGAAAAGAAAAAGAAAAAAGGGAGGGAGACCGGGAGGCGGTGAGGGCTGAAAAACCTACCTATATATTGACCTATATGTTGGGTACAATGTACACTACTCAGGTGACCAGTGCACTAAAATCTCAGACTTCGCCACTATGCAATTTATCCATGTAACCAAAAATCATTTATATCACTAAAGCTATTGAAATGAAAACATTTTTTTAATTGAAGAACTTGAAAATAAAAACAATATAAATTAAAAAACAGTGCCAAGCACATGATAAATATCAATGCATGTTAACCATGATTTTTATGGTTATTACTTCACCCTATGTAAGCATCTAGCTCTCACATATAAATTCCTTTGCTGTGTAGTCACAGATGACTCCCTTTTAAATAATCATTTTCTTGAATAGGTAATACATGCACATGGAAAATATTCTACCATACTAAAGATGTATAGAAAAAAATTATGTTGCTTTCCCATCTCTGTTCCTCAGTCCTCTGGTCTCTCCTACCCTCTATGAGATTATTACTACTACTATTTCTAGTACACCTTCCAAAATGTTTTACACATAGAGATATATTTGTTTGAATGTTCTTCTACTTGGAACTTTTAAAAATGTGGTAAATACAAAAGGATGAATATAATCTAAAGGTAAAAATTAGGTTTCCCTCATTTGTATGATGATTAATAGTAATGGTAACATTAGCTGTATTTTACTGAGCACTTGCTGTGTAGCAGGCATTCTTCTGTTTCCACTTTCTCAATATATTATCCATTTTCATACCATAAAGGTTCTATGCAGTAGGTTCTATTAGCATTCCTATTTTGTAGATAAAGAAATGGAGTCCTAGAGAAATTAAAGAGCTTCCTAAGGTCACTCAGCTAATAAGCGGTAGAGCAGGAATTAAAACTTAAGGAAGTTTTAGAAAAAAAGATAAGAATCCAGGTATATTGGATTTCTTTCTTTGATTTCCTTTTTTTCCTCCTTTGTTTCCATCTCTGTTTACATTCCACCATCTTTGTTCACTGGAAAGAAGTCACAATCTGGACTCTGCCCAAACTCTGTTTTAGTTCACCTTGCATTGTCTCTATCATTTGCACTTTCCTTAATTCTTTCATTGAGCCTTTTGCTTTCTCAAAAAGCCTCATTGGCTCTTCACCTTCTAGAGAATCAAGTATAAATCATTTACCCTGATTTCCGGGAGCTTTCATCATTTGGCTTCATCTGAACCAGCTGGTCTCACTTCCTATTGTGCACTTAGCACACCAAATTACAAAGAGTAGCCCCCAACGAATACTTGTAGAATTTGGTAATTGATAGGCCTAACTTATAAAAGCTACTTAGCCATTTCTTTAACAACACATCTGAAAATAAAAAAGGAACTTAAAAAATGTGCTTCATAGAGAACGGGGGATTTTTAGCAATTTCAGTGTTCAATCCTGGTGATCTGGATAGCACAAAATTACCTTTTATGTGGCCTTTATTAAGTATATTATTTAGAACTACAGATTAATTATTGATGGAAAATTAGGAAAGATGAACAGGCAGCTGCACATCCTAATTCCTTCTCCTGGGGAGCTAGAGTTTGAGACATGGGTGTGCTCCTGGTCAGACACTGCCAAATCCCAGTGCTTTTGCTTAAACTGGAGCAGGCTCCAGTGGCTTGGCCTGGCCTGGGAAAAGGGCCTGGCATGTAGGTACAACTTACTTTATAGTTTTGAGAATGGAAAACCACCATCACAGAGCCAATTATAAGACTCACAAAGAACCCCCTGCCAACACAAGAGGAGTTTAAATATTGTCCTATTTCAGAGGGATCACATCACTGCTTGGTAATAATTTTTCCTACTGAGTTTTTGGCAAGGGATGATAGCATAACTTGGCAGAGTTCAGTGAGTTGTTGGAAGAATGAATTACCTTGGCCTGGTGCATGGTTTCCTGTCCAACAAGTCGGGAGTGCACTGCTTGATAGCATTGAGTCTCAACTATCGCTTTTCTATGTGAGAACGTTTCAAGGTCCTAGAATGCCGGCACTGTCTTGCTTATCTCTTTATTCCTAGTGCCAAGCACATTTCTTGGCACATAGTAGGAACAGAGGAAATATTTACTTGGCAAACAAATGGATGCAGGCATTGTTTATCTACAGAGGGGCTTTGGATATCAGCTTCTGCCAAGCCCAATAGAGTTGGCCCATGGAGTGGGCAAATTTCCTGGCATTAGAGAACTGTAATATGTAAAAATGGGAATTTCTGGCCCATGCAGCCTCTTAACTACATCCAGGTGCCTGTAGGATTAGAAATAAAAACTTAAAAGCACGTTGGTGATGTATAAGAAGGCATTTTAAGCACCAGCTGTTCCCTGGCAAGTCATGGGTCAGTCCTCAGAAGGGGACCTCTGAGCAGAGGAGCAAAAAAGCCTTATGCTTAATGTTTGTGTTAATCTCAGAGTCATTTTCTCTTTGATTTCCTGATGAGGTCTCCCAAGCTCATTGGGGAAACTGAGACAGCATGGTGATTTCTATGATGTGTAAATAACATTTCTTATTTGTTTTCTTGAGGAGAGACTTGAATATTCAGGATCTAGGAGAAGTTACAGTTAATCCTGGGAGGACTTCAAATGACTGGAGGAATAGGAATGAGCTAAAGGACAGAGTAGCGGAAGTTTGTATTCAGCTGTAGACATAATTTCTGTTTTGTACATTCTGCTAACTTCCAAGGTGTTAGAACCGTCGTGTCCCCTCAGGCCCTCCTTCACAACAGAGACCTTAATCAATGCTGGGTACAAAAGCAATTGGGACAATGTTGAAGGGCTATACCAGTTCTAGAGTTTCTGGTAGGATCTGCTGAAGCCTCTGTTGGAATTGTGGTTCGGTGAACTCCCCCTCTGCCCAATCTTCCTTCACAGCTCTTGTTCTATAAGGCAATCACTTATAAACCTCGTATATGCAAATCTTATAGTCTTAGAGTATGTTTTCTGGAAAACTTCAGAAAAGTGCTCTTTTTATTCTTGGTACCCTGGGATATTGCATTTTCCTTCTTTTCTGTATCAGAACTTGCTCTCAGGAAATAGTCTAACAATTCCTAATGCTAAAATATAAATGTAAATGTAATAATCTATTGCCTCTTCAGCAGTATTTGCATTTTAAATTCTGGAGCAATAAATTGCTCTTTATAAAATTTCAGGACATTGAGTAGGGTAGTGCTTCTGGGCGCACAAAAGGAGGTGCTATCCAGGCCACCCCATACGTGGTCTCCTGCTGGTGAGGCTGCTTCTGCTGTATGAGCCAATGGCTTGTCCTGGCCCTGCACCTAACAGTGAGTCTGAGAGCTACAGTCCTACTCTTGGCACATTGGAAGACAGAAATTCAGCTTTTTTCCACCACCATTTCCTTGGTCTTCACCACAGGGAGCATCCAAATTTCCTGCCCCTCTAAATCTGAATATTTTCAAGGTAGCAAAAGGTAAATAGTTGAAAGTTGATAAGCAAGTCTAGAGCAGCTCAACTGTTTCTTTCACGTGTCATTTCCCCATCATATCAGACATTAGTCATTCCTTTTTCTGTCCCAATGGCACTTTGTGCATATCTACAGAGCACTTCGTGCTCTATATTTTCATTGTTTAAAGTGACCTGTTATTAGTTCACTAGTCTTTTTGTCTGTTGAGGACAGAGGCAGTGTCATTGTCATTCCTCAATTTCCAGTTCCTAGCCAATATGCTTGCATACAGCAGTACTCACTGACTGCTTAAATGTTGAATAAATGAACACCTGTTATGTTCAAGACACTATAAAACATAAGGGGGAACAAAAGTGATACAAATAGTTAACACTTCTTGAGTATTTGTTTAGCTTGGCTTAACTACAGCCTTGAATAAGCGTGACTTACGGGATGCAATTATAAAGGACCTTGGCTTTTATTTCTCTCTATCCCTCCAAGTCATTGGTTATGTTTAGGTAAGACAGGTAACTAAAATTTCCTATGTTACAGTAAACATGTTGAACTTGATTTGACATTGAGGTTTATCCTCCTCCATCTCAGGCTTGACAGAGAGGAGGAAAAGAAGCAGTTGGAGACGGGAATGTGGTTGGCTTTCTCTCTTCTGATGTTTCCCTTTATTCTTCAGTCATCTTGCTAACTGTAGTTTCCAAACCCCCAGGGTTGGCTTGACCAGAAGAGAAAGGGGAACAGTAATGTGCTTACCTGGCCAGAACTGTTACAAGAAGAACCCCTCCTCTTAGGGAAAGGTAGGTGTGTAGGCTGACTGGGTTTTGTAGATTCTTTGTAGTCTACCCATTCATCCTGTCCTGCCCGCAATAGCTGGAGCCTCTTGCCTACAGTTCCCTTGGTGTGGGTGATGTGCTTTCAAAAAACTTGTTGCTGATCCTTCCTCAGCTCTTGGCCATCCAGTGGTACCTTCAGCTTTTCTCTGCTAAGGTCAATTTACCCCTCCAGGTGATCTTCTCAGGCTAGACCTAAGAAAATCCAGCACTGCTTGGCTCTCTTGCTCTCCCCACTGAGCCCTCTAATCCCACTTGTCTTCCAAGGATCATTCTTCTATACCCTCACAAACACTGAGACTACTGTCTCATCAATGCAGCTTCTCTTTTGATTCATCTGTCATCAGCTCCTGGCAAGAACAAATGCTGGGCTTCAGATTTTTCAGATGGGAAACTTATACCAGTCACTGTGGGGAAACTCATGAGTTCTCTGAGTGGTCTCCTTGGCGCCCTCCAATGTAGACTTGAGAAAAAACATCTGGCACCTTGTTCTTTTCACTTGGCATATCAGCTTACCAGCTATTCATTGCGAAGACTCTGTCTTCATTGTCTTCCTTTTAAATTTCTCCAAACATTTTTATAGCTGGAGGTGGGTGGTCAGCTAAGTGTTGCAAGCTAAGTCTGCCATCTCTTTAGTAAATGCTGTGTGATTGCTTTACTTTGAAATATAGCATCTATTGTCTTTATGTATCAACCAAAACCATGAGAGGAAAAGTCATCTTAATATTTGTCATTCTATGTTCTGGGCACTGATCCCAGTTTTTATGCATTAACTCTTTAAAATATAGAAAATCTATGGATAAAAAAATGAGGTACAAGGAAGCTTAAGTAACTTGCCAATTTTCACTCAGTTAGCAAGTGGCAGAGCCAAAAATTAAACCCAGATAATTTGGATTTGTAGCTTGTGCTGTTAATCACTGCTCTACTTCCTCTTATAAATGAAAAATAGTACATACCCTTGAGAAATTTACAATTTGGTGGGTAGGAGTTGAAAACTAATTAAATAACTGTAAGACATGAAATAACGAAATAGGCATCTCAAGAAAATTCTAGGTAGATTCAAAAAAGAAAAATACAACATCTGAATGGGGAAATAAGGAAAAGTTTCATGGAGGAGATTGGGTCTTCAAAATGAATAGAACTGGCCGGGTGCAGTGGCTCATGCATGTAATCCCAGTGCTTTGGAAGGCTGAGGCCAGAGGATTGCTTGTGACCAGGAGTTTGAGCCCAGCCTGTGCAACACTGGAGACTTCATTTCTACAAAAAGTAAATCATTAGGAAAAAATCTTCTAATTTTTAAAGTGTGGTGGCATGCTTCTAATCCTAATTACTCTGGAGGGTGAGTCATTAGGGAGGATGGCTTGAGCCCAGGAGTTCAAGGGTGCAGTCAGCTATGATAGAGTGACTGCACTCCGGCCTGGGTGACAGAGTGAGACTCTCCCTCTTAAAAAAAATAAAAGAATAAAATAGAACCTCTACTGGTTAAGATGGCAGGGCAAGGATTTCTGGTCATGGCAAAGCAAGAGGAAAGCAGGAGGTAGCTTTGGGATCAGTGGGAATCCTGTTTGGCTGGGGCAGAGGATGGTTAGGGAAGTTGTGGGCCATCAGACCGAAAACGTGGCTTTACTGCGACCTTGGTTGTCATTTAGGTGAGGATTTTATTTGATTTAGTGGGTAATGGGGTGCCACTGAATTTGACAGGAGTCAGCAAAAACAGATAGGAGGAGGTGAAAGAGACACTGTAGAGATAGAACCAAAGGACCAGACAACTGACACAACACAGAAGACATAGGAACGGAGGAGCTGAAACCCCTGGGCTACTGAGAGAATGGACAACTACTGAGGGAAACAGGCATGGAGGAGGCCATGTCTTTCCCCCATCTTTTAAATTTTGGTAAAATATGTTAAATTGATATTTTTGATGAACCTAATATTTAATGAGTGCTTATGTGCTCATCAGAATATAAAGCAAATATAATTTCATTATATTTTACAAATAAAATCTCATCACACCGCTCTAAAGATTCGTTTTTCTTTGGCTTTCTCTTTCATTGGATTTCTGGGAAGAGGGATGTCTTGGTCACCATTTAGCCTGAGAATCTGGCATAGTGACAGGCACATAATAGGTTACAACAAATGAACATCTGAACCTATCTCTTCTGCAGATAGAGCATATGTTCTAACCCTGCCTGGAACACAAAGAAGTGAGCAAGCTATTTAGGCAGGCTCTTCTGGGGAAAACACAACTGACCCATTTCTAGGGCATCTATGTTACTAGGAGCAGCTAAGCTTTAAACAGAACAATAAGAATTTGAGGGATGGCATCTTTTCAAACTGGCCTATCGTTGCTAGAATACCTCTGTTGCACGAAGGTCATAATCACAGGTCAGATGAAGAGAAGGGGGACTTTTAATTGACCTGAAATAATGTGAAGTGCCAAGGAGCTGTGAAAAGTGTCGTGGATAAGAATCTGACAAAAACTAAGCCACTAACCACATGCCCACTAACCAGCTTCATGGATACTGGCTATAGTTCATTCAGTGGCTGTGGGGAGTTATGCTATTGGGATTTACATGTTTCTTTTCTTTTAATCCCTTGTAGTCTGGGAACTGCGACTAACCTATTGGGCTATGGTCTAGGCTGATTTTGTTGGGCATGCCTTTGTAAAAGGGCTTCTCTATGTTTTCCTGAGCAGTGTGCTATGGTTGCTGAGGAAAAATCTTCTAAGCTCTTGGTCACATCTGATGGTACTTTGGATCCATCTGCACAGCCTCAGCCATCTTCCCTACAACAATCAGCCCATGTTTTAGTGAAAGGTGCCTTGAGTTAATGGTGCAGTCCAAACCCCTGGAAACAGGATTTTATTTACACAGATCTTTAGGATTACTGTATAGATTGAGATTCACCCAGTCTGTCCCAACTTGATAAATGACAATATGATTCTCTTAATTGTTCAGGTTAAAAACCTGAAAGTTATCCTTGACTCCTCTTTCTTTCACTCTATACGAAGCCTCTCAGCAAATCATGCCAGCTACTTTTCAAAATATATCCAAGATCTCACCACTGCCACCCTAGTGTAACCTAGCATCAGCACTTGCTTGAATTGTTCAGGAATCTTTATTGCTTTTCCAGACTCCGTCGTGTATACTGTTAGGGCTGTTTTACACGCCATATCCAGAGGGATTCCTTTAATAAGCAGTTAAACCATTCATCCTTCTGTCTCAAAGACACACACACACACACACACACACACACACACTCTCTTTAGCTCCCACAACCACCCCTCATAATTTACTATGTACGTGTGTGCTGTGATCATCTAATCTGATACTCTGATAAGAGCAAGAACAAGTGTGCTTTTTCTGCGTGGCTTTTTGCAGAAAGAAGCGTCAGTAAAGATTTGGAGGCGGTCATTTCAACTTTTTGACGCTAGATGGCACTCTGGGAACATGCAAGGTTTTGAGTGGCTTGCCATTTTTATAGGGCACAGACTTTTCAGTCATTTCAGGCTGTAACTTTTCTCTGTGAAGCCTGGACTAAAACAGACTGAGATGACCAACCTTTATTTAAAAAATTTAAATATATATATATTAGGGGACAAACTGTAGCTTAGAAAAATGAATTGGAAATATTCTGAATTCTAAGGGAAACACTGAAATTTCTGTTATTTGAAAATATAGAATCACCAGGAGGTTGGGGATCAGGAACGGGTGGGGCTCAGACTCTCCTTAGGAACCTGTGTGCACAGCTGAGGGGTGACTGGGTAGTGGCTTTGGCATTCAGGAAAAGAGTTCAAGGTCCTAAAAGTTTTATTCAAGGTCATCATATTTACAAAATGTCTGATTCTTTCTTTTGAAGCTGAAGACGAGAGCTCATTAAGCAAAAATTCATATATTAGAGGCAGGTGGTCAGAAGTTTCAGGCGTGTGGGTGGACATTTGGTGGAAGTCAGCTCTTTTCCCTCTCAGTGGTTGTGTGGGTTAAACTGCATGTGAGTGTTTATTTGTGAGTGTATGAGTGTGTGTGAGAGAGCAAAAGGAGAGAGAGAGAGAGAAAAGGGAGAGAGAAGGAAGATAGAGAAGGACAGACAGAGAGAGAGAAGAGAGAAAAAAATGGTTAAGTCTAAATTCTTCTATATTTTTTATTCCCTTGAATAAGATTCTCCCTGCTTCTTACTGTAAAAGCAAGTAATTGATAAAGAATTCTTATTCTGCTTTGATTCCAAATGAACAAACACAAGTTTCATTGGTGTAATTCTTTCTGATTTTCAAAATACTGTCACAGGAAATATCTCATTTAGCCCTTACAGCACCTCCTTACTGCCATTTTACAGAGAGTAGCTCAGTTTACACATTTATTAGTAAGCGGATTTCAGGACCACATAGGTCTTAAGTCCAAATCCATGCTTATTCTTTTACACTATGGTACCTTTTAACTTTCTAGTCCATGGAACAAACATTTGGCCATTAATTCTCAGTAGTTTAGTGTTTCAGCTTTTAGTAGCCAGAGATAATCTCACAGTCCATACAAATAAGATTTTCTTTTTTCTGGCATAAGCTTTCTCTTGAGAATCAGTGAGAGAAGAAAATGGTCTTAGTCTCATTTGCAGAACAATCTACCCCCACAAGTAAACCATAACACACTCAGCTCTCCTCTACTTCACAATCCATGAAACAGACCCACAAATATGCTTTGTTTAAACATGGTTGTGATTGTCTTAGCCATTTGGATCTGACCTCAGAAGACGTGGCACATCCTTTCTTTATTGTTCAGAGATCTGGTTCCTTATAATGGGCTGATAACATTAACTGCCTGATAGGGTTTGGCTGTGTCCCTACCAAATCCCAGTTTGAATTGTATCTCCTAGAATTCCCACGTGTTATGGGAGGGCGCTAGTGGGAAGTAATTGAATCAAGGGGGGGCTGGTCTTTCCCGTGCTATTCTCGTGATAGTGAATAAGTCTCACGAGATCTGATGGGTTTATCAGGCGTTTCCGCTTTTGTTTTTTTCCTCATTTTCTCTTGCCACCATGTATGAAGTGTCTTTTGCTTCCTGCCATGATTCTGAGGTATCCCCAGCTATGTGGAACTGTAAGTCCAATTAAACCTTTTTTTT